>VZRU01001295.1:0-26264 GCA_013398155.1 Pedionomus torquatus | reverse complement strand
CAGTTCACCACTTGAAATAATGGATACTGATATATTTTAAAATGGTGTGTTCCTTTTTAAGAATTATCTTTCCATTCCCTCTATCAACCAGAGCACAGACTAAGTTAATGAGACAAATTATTATAAGCAAATCAGCTGCTATTCTTGGAATGTTTTTCTATATGATTAATTGGTTCAAAGTGTAAATTTCCTTTGACTAAAAGTGAATTTGTCCTGTGTTTCCCCTGATTTCAGATTTTTCATTCTGAAATGAAATGAACTGTTCCAGTTCTGTGTAGGCAATTAAATAGTAGGAGTAATAAATTTGAGTAAAAATTAGGAAGCAGCTCAGATTTAATAAATTTTAATCTTAATCTAATAGGAACACCAAATAAAACTAGAGTCATTGGAATTAAAGAGTGGCTATCTTACCTACTGTTAAGGAAGCTGAATAGAAAGAAACTGAAAAATAAAGGCAGAGGATTCCTCACATAACATCTAGGCAATCTGTGGAATTCAATGTTAGAGCATGCTGTGGGTGGTCGAGGTATGAATAGGTTCCAGGGATGGAAAAGAAGTTCATAGGAAAGAAATCTGTCATGTGACAGTGGACACATAGATACTATGTCTAACTCAGAAACTCCATCTACAGATCACTGGAGTTGGAATTAGACTCACAGAAGAAAGACTTGGTCTTTTATATTACTGTTTTCCATATATCTAGCTTTGATCTCTCTACGAGTCAATATATGAACATAATGAGTCTTTCAACCGGTTCAACATGACACATTTTTGCTAAAAAATAAATCTTGGACAGAGATGCATAATCTATTGATTATGTTGATATCCAATAATGTTTAAATAATTTCCTACTCTTAAGCTCTGTTGAGGTGTCTGATAAATTAGCCAAAGAGCACCATTACAGCTAAAGAACACCATTAAACTGACCACCAATGGAGCAAAAAATGATGTGTACTGGCACAGAGCCATCCAAGCAACAAAAATTTCCTGATAAGGAACAGGATAAGAATAACAAAAAACCTGGGACTGTAAAGTGTGATTGACAGAACCAAAAAGGAGAAGCTGGAAACAGCTGAAATCTCCCTTTTGGGAACAATTAAGTTCTCCCTTTTGAGAGGGGGAAAGCAGCATAAAAGCATCACACATAAAGAAGGATGGAAGAAAAGAAGACAAGCTCACTTGTCAAAGATTTCTACAGCCTGATCACTTTGACCTCAGCAACTAAGAACCACCAAGGAGTGTATTCATCACACCAATTGTATATTGTAAGCTCTGTAATATTGTATATTAACAGTTCATTTCAGATATAAATGATTAAGGATCTTATATATGCAGTGATGATGATTAATAAAGTGCAAAAGCTAACCATCACTACAGAATGCACTGTTAATGAATGAATTTAAAGTTTTAAAGTTTGAAGTTTAAAACCAGCCTCATTTATCAGTGTTTAAAACACTCCCAATACAGTAATCAGTTTACCCAACATATAGAGAGATATATATTTGTAAATATTTGGGTTTTCTATGCATACATCCAAACAATCAGCGGAATAAAGAACAATTTAAAGAAAGAGAAGGCATGAACATAAAATGCCATGTCTGCATTAGACTGAAAAATAAAGCAAAATTTTAAAACACTGTATAAATATGTTCAAAAACAGTATTCAAATAAGATTAGTATGCAAAGAAAAAAAAAAACCACAACAAAAAAAACCCCTTGGCTATTTTTATAATGGACCTTGAGTAAATTATGACTAAATAGAGTACATGATATAATGCCAGTGATGGAAGAGGACTGGTCATGGATGCAGATACAATTTCTTTCAGATCTACATCAAACATATTCTGGCATAATATATTTCTTATATAACTACTAGCCTTCTATCTCCCTCACTTCACACCTTTCTTTCTTTATCTCTATTTCTCTCTTTCCTTCTTTTGATTAGAAGTTTCTATTTGAGTGGAAAAGCATTTTGATGAGAAACAGAAATTTGTGTTTTCTGATTAAGTAAACAAGAAGGTATCTGGGTTAAGAAAGTGTTGATGATTTTGCTTCCTCAGTTAGGAGGCTGATAAAGCACTAGCATTTTCATTGCAAAAGTTAAATTATAGATTAGTTGAGATTAAAAAAATTAGTCCACTCTCCTGCTGTTATATCACTGTGCCATTGTAAACTTTATTTCAATGTACAATATTTAATTTTATTCACAGTGTGAATACTTGCCATTTCTCTTGTTAATTTCAGTCCTTAGTGAATAACAAGGATGTTAGTGCTGGATGAAGACCATAACTAAAATTTTGATAAATAATATACAGTTTCAGGAATGGCTTTATTCACATTTCTTCATTAATTATTTTTTACTTCTCCTTGAACTGCTTATTCCATTTGGAAATTACATATCTAACAGGAAGATTATTAACCTGAATTAAAAACAATGCGACTAGATTGAGTACTCTCAGTATCTTTTAATTAGCCAGCAAATAATTTGTTGCTTTTTTTTTTTTTTTTTAGCTGAACTTCCTTTTCCTATTCTTTCAGTTCCTTCAGTGATTCAGTTCATTTCAGTTGCCAGTAGCTGGTGTAACACCTACACTGGGGCCAGTGACTACTGCCTCCCCTTTTCCAGCTTCAGCTTTAGGAGCAGCTCCATTGGGGAGGGATGTCATCCCATCACAGTCACTGCCTGACAAACCATAGCTCTTTATGTTTCTTGGACTGGGATCTGAGGACAATGGAGTCATAAGGGTAACCTAGAGAGAAGGGATCCTCCTAGGAAAGGGTGTTTTGTGAATTTGGTTACAGTGACTTGCCTGTCCTAGTCATGATGTTCCTTTCTTTGTAATGTGTGGCATACAGGTAATTTTCTAAATTAGTCAATGAAATGAAATGAAATGACAAATTCTGTGATTTTTTTGCTGAAATAATGAAAGTAGAAAATAATAGTTTCAATACATTTAGTACTGAAGTAGAAAATTTCTGCCACTTTGTGTTTGGTTCGTAGAAAGAACTTCAAAGAATGTTGAAAAACCAAATTAGTGAACTCATGACAATCTGCTAATTAGAAAAAATAAGGATAAAATATTGTTTTAACTGAAGAAAATGACTACAGTTGTCTCTAACAAGACATTTAATTATAGACATCAAGGGGGATTTCTTAAGGGACATCTCTTCATCTATGTAACACATTTAACATAGTTAAATGTGGATTATGTCATTTGTAAATGTGGTTGGGGAAATATATCAAACTGGATAAATTAGATCTAACTTCAACACCCATATAAAATTTGTAAAAGTTCAAACTAATCAGGAAAGATGAAATCCTAAAGCTGATTTTGACTTTAATGAAAATTAAATTTTATATTTCTGATGAATGACCAAATTAATGTGTCCTGGCTTCAGGTAAAACAAATCAATTTTCTATTTTACAATTTTACTTTTTTAGCTTGGCCTCTTCTAACTAACTAAACTCTGAAACTAACAACATATTGTTCAGAAAACTGTTCACTTTCACAGTGATAAGACCTGACTATACTAAGGAATGGTATACAGAGAGGCCCCTGCTTATACTTAGTTCTGTAACAACTAAGGTCAGATAATTTCGTTATTTGCCCCGTTGCACTGTCAGAATTGGAAAAGAGTAGAGGGGACACACCTGTAGGGAGGAATGGATAGGACAGATGACCCAAAACTGACCAACTCAGTTATTCCATCCCATCTGTATCATGCTCACTATAAAAGCTGAGGGATCAAATGGTCAATTCTTTTTCTTCAGTGGATGATNTTATTATTATTTATTATTTTATTATTATTCATATTTTATTAGTTTAGGTTTTTTTCCTAAAATTCTAAATCACTATTCCTCTCTTTTTTCTTAAAGGGTGAAGGGAGGGGCCATCATCTTTCTTTCTGATTGGTCAAAGCCAAAACACATATATAATATCTTAATGACATACTGAAATGAAAACTTGCCATTGTCATATAGTGTTCTCAAAATTAGCCAAATGTGTAGAATTTTGAGTAGAAAATACAGATTTGGAAAAAAAGGTACATTGTAGAACAGATAACAGAAGGACTGGAGCCTAATCTGCCACAGGACTGTATAAAATATTTAAGTACACAGACATGTTGTCATATATATGAGTTTACATACACAGACATAGTCAAATTGTATATAAATTTTATATTTCACAAAAAAAAAAGAAAAGAGAAATCTATAATTCTGCCTGATTACAACTTTATCAGTATGTATTACCTTACTTTATGATATCTTCTCTTATTCTTAGCAGAGACAAAAAGTTACAAACAGGAACTGTTAAGAAAGAGGCGATGAACATAAATACTTCATCTTCTACACACCAGTACTGAAAGGTATTAAGTGCTGATAAAAAAAATTGACATTTGATTATTGCTCATGACTTTGTTATAATTCAGTTTACATAAGTGTGTGGAATTAAAGATTATTCTGTTTTAGACTTTAAGTCAGCACAATTCAGAAAGGGGACAGAAAACAGCTTTCATAGCTAAGTCAGTAGTTCCAGAGTCATGTATGTTTAAATTAGTTTTAAAAAGCCAGTTCATCCTTTGTTCAGTGTTGAGAATACACTGAAGTTTGCACTTGTGATTCAGATTTAGAATATCAAGCCAAAAAAGTCACCATAGTATGAAAAAAGTCAGAATATGTGTTGTCTTCTAAATGATTAAATCTTTTAAGCTATTTTTTCTTTTTACTGAAGCCATTTTTCCTGTCCTGAATCTAAAGTCAGTAGCTAGAATTTTTTCACGGAAGACCTTCCAAAATGCAACTAGAAACTAGATTAGAAAAAGTTATTTCATTCTATGTATTGCCTTTTGTTTTGATTTCAGTTCTCTTTAATTCTTGTAGTTGGAAGTATTTGGATGTCCTGACAGTTTGGTGACATAATTTTCAATTTTCTTTTTTTGTTTGCTTCACATTTAAGTTGCTCCCTGATGAGCACACTCTCCATCTGCTTACCATGCAACTAACAAATAGCTTGCAAATTAGTGATCATAAGCTGCAAGGAACTCGTTTCACTTGAGTTTAAAACCCATCTGAAGTCAATATTGAAGTTCCTGACATTTTCATGGTCTGAAATGCCATCAATGAGTTACATAATGAGGTACCATTTGAAGTGGTTTTGGTCAAAAGTGTTCAGTGGTAAACTGTATAATAAGATGACCTTTTAAAAAGAAAAAGAAAAACAAAACAAAACAAAACCATTTTTCAACATTATATCATTTTTTTTTTTTTTTTTTTTTTTTTGGCAAAAATGTATATAATTTCAGAGATTTCACAGAGATATTCATAGACTAGTAAATTAAAACAGTGCCACAGTTGCAATGACAGGCACCACACGTTAATTATACTAATGTTCTAGTTTGCATAAAGAACACTAAGTCTTGCAACTATATCTATATACTGAAATTTATTTTGCATGCTACCATGATCTTGAAGCTCACAAAGCTGATTCCTTTAGGCTGAAACTGCACTTAAATATGTGTTTAAATACACCTAAGATATTTCAGCTGATAATGGCTTTTTCTAGCCATGGTACTAGATAAGATTCTAACCAAAGCAAATTGTCCTTACATGCATACTATGGTTGCAGGGATTCAACCAAGGTGTGCACTGTATGTCATCTGAATTTCTCTCAGTGTCCAATTACTTTTTTGGCTATATTGCCATTGACCATAATAGGAGCTCAAGTATTTAGCTCATATGTGCATACCTGAATTGAGATATGAATCTTGAACTGAATCCAACCACAGGAAAAAAAAAGTAAAAATTGTGTGTGAAAAATAAGCAAGATCCACATTATCACCTAGTTGTCTAACATCTACTCAACTTTCAAGTGTTGTCATCTGAACATATGATATTTTCATATGATCACTCATCCCAAAACAATTATGATCTTATTTTTTCTCAAATGCACTGTGAAACTCTTCTTGATTCCTCTGTCTCTATTGGAGTCATTATCCAGGAAACCTCTGTACAACCAGAGAAATGTTCTTGGGTCTATGAGAGAAAACAGTTAGGACAATTTTACATTGGTGTACCAGTTTTCTAGGCAATTATATATTAAAAAACATGTTTCAGTTTCCAGTCAAATCACAGTCATCTGAATCAGAAAAAAATATCTATTGTGCTTCTCAGTGTTTTCTTTTAAAATACAAAAGAACACATTAATCTTGTACAGATATTGCAAATTTAAATCAACTCAGTTCTATCACTTTTTTCCTTCTGATAAAAGCAACTCATTTAAAAAAACTACCCTATCAATGCAATTTTCTTATTAAACCATTCTGCATTTTGTTTTGAATCTACACTTTTTAAATCTAAAGTTTTCTTTGAGACCTATAGCTTCATAAATTTTTTTTATAAATTCACAGGGCAAGTTAGCTTTTTACTTTACCTCTGCAAAACCTACAATATGTTGTAGCTTAATTGTGAAATTAACTTATCTTGTCTTATTTGTGTGTGTGTCTATAAATCTTTCAGGACTGTAATTTCCTTAACACTGGATTTTCATTATCCATCTTCTACTCACAATGTCTTGGCAGGCAGAGGTAGAGGGGTTTGTTAGCACTGTAGTCTTCCTCATTCATTCAAGAATTCCCTCAATTTCAAATAAATAAGTTAAGTGGATGAAATTAGGATAAATCTAGAGGAAAACGTAGTGTTAGAATTTAATTTTTTTTTTTATTGTGAAAAAAGGGGTCGTAAAACCCCTTGAGATTGTAATTTCAGGTACATCCTACTGCTCTCAAAGCACAATGGGAAAAGGGAGGAAACTTATGAAATAATGGAGGATAGGTGGTTTTATAAAGAAAGATTTTGATATGCATTGAAAAACTGAATATGAAAGATATAGTTTGTTTCCCCCCCTGCCTTTATTTTCACACTGTGTATCTAATATTATCCTGTTCATATTTATCAGTGTTATGAATGTGCTGATAATATAAATCCCCTAACCTTCTGCCTCTACTGAAAGGTTAAATGAAGAGATACAGACACCAGTCACTGCTGAAATGAGCATACACAGGGATTTTTCAAGCTTATAATAAATTGGTGTGTTCACAAATTGCAAACTCATTCTGGGTGATGACACAACACCTTAAATCGGAATTACACCTGATTACTAGTACTGTATGGGCAGTCCTTTTTTATTGTACTTGCTGCTTGCTGTCTGTTTCACTGTTTATAAGTTAAGTATGATTAGCTTAGCAGTTTTATCAGTTTGTTCCTTCTTTTAATTAGGTTTTAAATAGAAGAATGCTGACTGAATAAAGTAATTTTAGCGAATATTTTTTCCATCAATTATTTCAGATTATTTTTAGTCTTTATACCATGCCTTCCAGACAGAAGTTTCATGTAGACACAGAGAATATAGCTCTGTGATTGTTATTAACCGTAGCCATTAATGAAGCGAACAAAATTCATTCTATATTCATTTGCAATACTGATCACCATCAGCGCAGTATAATGCTTCATGTCTATCCATATTCCTATTTAAATATAGCTCACACAAGATATAGAAAACATTCGTGGTTTTGTGAGCATTTCTGTCAAAACATGACTTTACATTCCCAAATACATATATATATAACTGCTGTTTGGGACGTTATTACAAAATATTTTTAAATGACATTATCAGGTACTTCTAGCTATGTAGTGGATTATGTGAACTTCTCAGAAAAGAAGACTGAAAGAGTGCTGTTCATATTATATGTGAATAGACACTGAATGTTTTGTTCCCTGTAATGAAATTTTATCCTGAGAGGGGAAAAAAGTAAAAGTTCCTCCCTCCATTTTTAAAAAGAACATAAACAACTAGTAAAATACATTATATTAGGAATTTGTTGGGTTTGTTTTTTTTTTTTTTTTCAGCTCTATAACAGCCAATTTCTTAGAAAAAGAAAAACAGTTTTCAAGAAGCTATTGGTATTTTCTGTTAACTTTACTTTCATCTCCCATACAAACGTACTTCCAATGACATCTAGACAACATCTTTTTGATGTAAGTCCTTTTAATGATTTCTAGAGGCCCATGGAAAATTTGTTTTCCAGAAGTATGGCATAGTTTTATGGAGATTTTTTTTTTACCCAGTATAAATCCAAACATATGACTGCATACTAGTTTAAAACAGTTACCAAGTTTCATTTAACAAGTGACAATTTTCATATTTCAGTTTAATAGACTAAAAGAGCTACAGCTATTTTTCTTCTGTTTTCTGTGAGCTCAATGGAAAAATAAAATGCACTCTACATTTAATATGTATTGCTATAGGTAGAATTTCAAATGTTATTTTTACTTTCCTTTTGATCTTCTAGATAGTGATATGTTTCAAATCAAAGTTAGAAAACAGTTTCAGAGTCTTACTGTATTTAAGCAATGTCCCTAAAACAACAGAGGGACATGCTGAAAGTTAAAAGCATGTGTTTATTTTCCTAAATGGTGCTAGACCCCTAAATCTTTGTCTAAAATCATGTTTTATCAAGATCCTCCATTTCCAAAAATACCAAGCTTTGAAGAATGATTAAAAATGATTGTCTTGTCTATTCAAATGCAGTTTTCAAAAGACAGCAATTATTTTAGGATCTTATTTTACTAGATTGTTAATCAAACACAGAGGCAAATCTCCTGGACATGGCAACTAAAATGCAATTGCATTATTCTAAAATGCATTTGTATGCATTTTCATGTACCATAATAGAGTATAAAAGAGGATGTTTTCTATGAGTTATGAGTATATGCCTAAAGTTTAAAAAACAAGGTTAAGATTTTGATTTGGGCTTGGAAAAAAGAGGTTAAAAGTTATTTAAATATATGGAGCTAAGTTTTACTCTTTACATTTAATTTCATTTGTTATTTAAGTTTGCTATTCAAAGCTCCTACCTTGTATGTATTTATAAAATACTGAACAGTACTTCAGGCAATTTTTACTTGTTGTTTATCATCTTGTGTAAAACTTTGGCTAACCTGAAAATTTGAAATAGTTGTATAGATTGCTTGATTGTTAAGCAATGTAAACATTGCTTGATACCATTATCGCAGTCACTTTCCTCTAAAACATTGGTTGCTTGAAGCTGAATAAGAGTCTAGAGGCTGCTAGTCTGTAGGTTGCAAGAATGAAAAAAATAGAAAAATAAATATAGATAAGAGAAATTCTCAGCACTAATTTGTAAATTATTCTCATCGGCCTGAAGGATCTGAATGAATTCTCCATCTTTCCTCTCAAATTATTGTCAAATAAACAGCGTAAGAATCAAGAGTTTGAAGAAAGTAGTCAAAAAGAATGAAAAGTCTATCCATAGGACTCTTAGCCAAAGTTTCTATTGTCTGGATTGATTATATATTTGTACTAAACAATCATCAAATAAAAATTAGAAATAATTAGAGACCTGAATCCTATACTCACAAATGGTGTGTCCTAGACATCAGTATCATTCATTTCTGTCTTGGTTTGGAATTTCATTTCTTACTGTACAGAGGAACAGATCCTACAAAGGAGTTCAAGCCTCTTTGATCTTGAAAGCTGTAGTTTTGAATACTCTGAGGTTAAACCTGAATTTCCAACTTGATGCAGAATGAGCTTTTGTACAAAAAGAGCAAGGAGCCTTCAAGTATCTAATTCTGTAATTACTTTTATATGCTGGTCTTTTACTTAATGGTAAGCAAGTAAAGCAGGCCTTGGACAGAACTGAAAGACTGAGCACAAATCCGTAACCCAACAACAACAGCTACAGATGGAGTTACTAAATATTCCTCTGAGTTTGTTTTCTAAGAGTAGGATTGGTATAATTTTATTCTAACCTTCTAATAGTTACATGTTTTTTCTTGACTAGTCACCAAGTCAACTTCTTCTAATACTGGTATGTAAAGTCTAGAGATCCAGATTTTTTTTTTTTTTAAGACTGTTTTTCTTAATTTTAGATGGCTGAAGTTAGATTAAAAAGCTTCTACTTTGTGTGATGCTGATTTTATGTGTTTCCTATGGTGTATTTTTTGCAGTTTAAGGCCATCCAAATTGTACTCAGTCTAGCACTTGCCTTACAATTACTGGTGATTTGTGTTGAAATACAAAGGGCTTTGAATGACCTATTTGCTTTGTGTATAGTCAGGGCATGCTTAATGCAAGTAATAGTATACACTTTCATGCAGTAGAAGCTGCATTATAGAAAGCAGAACAGGCAGAAAAAAAGCTGTGGATGCTATTGTGTAATATTTCAAAAAAGCAGATTAGTGGCTAAAACACCCAGGGAGAAAAAGATTAAAATTTAATTCCCTCCTTGGCCTGAAGGGGAGCTTTAGAGTGCAAGAATGAAAACTGCTTTAATCTTGGAGACAGAATAATATTCTCTACTAATTTCTCGGTTAGAATAACAGGATCAGAAAATAGAAGAAACCGATAGTGGATTTCTATAGAACCAGTTAAAAGTAATATTGTAAACATATTACTTCAATGACTTCAATTACTATGAAGTAGCATAAATAAAATTTCCCCCAACTAAAGACCAGATGAATGGTATATCAATGACATAAATGTTATTCCAAGTTCATAAATATGAGAAGACTAATCTAACCTTACAGGTACTTTTTTTCTTTTTCTTTTTTTTTTATTTTTTTTTTCTGTTGGAAGTCTTCTACGACTCTCTCCAAAGGTGTTACTGTCCATTAATTCTGATGAATAAAAAATAGGTCAAAGACTATTTTGTGAGCCCTGGCCAAAATAGAAACAACTTTTGTTCACATAGTTCACCTATTTTTCAGAACTATCCAAAAAAAAGGTTCTGTGGCTGCATCCAAACTGCCCACAAGAGGCCATTTTTCTCCAGTAATATTATAATTAGACAAAACTTGAGCCATTTTGACATGCAAGTTAATTTGGACCACAGCCAAAGGGTTGTCCTTATAATTAAATTGTAAGTACAATTTTGTATTAATATTTGGGTCTATTCTGGTAGTTTTCCTTTTACCATTATAGATGTATCCATTGATATCAGCAGTATGACTTTGTAACACCTGTGCAAAGTGAGAATTAGATGACCAACTCCACTAGTTGAGGGAACTATATGTGTTATCAAACAATATTTCCCTTCTCATCCTGGTGACATCTCCATAGTCGTATAGATTTTTTTTCCTTTCCTATAATTAGCTCTTTATCTAATCTTAATCCTGCATTCTGATTTTACAGTTCTTTCTATTTTATAAAAGGCAATGTGAAGAAACTCTAAACAAAACCCAAGAAATGTATCATACTCCCCAAACCAAAAACTTTCAGTCTGAGGCATGTTTGAATAGAATTTTACAGTTGGCAGTCTACATACAGAGAAGTTACTATACACCAAGAAGATAGCATCAGAAAAAAATAAAGTGATGCCATTTTCACTAGCTCATTTATTCAACACATCTGAAGAATTTGAAACGTAGAATGTTTTATTGCATTGAATACTTGGGGTCTGACTACTGTATAAGTCAGCTATGAAGTGTGGAGCCTGTCTCAGCTAATTCCAAGCAGGTAATCTCTCTATTTTCCTTACTAGTCTCTTTCCTTAATAGTTTCACAGAAACTATGGTGGAAAATTATAAGAAAAAGAATGGTAGGAGGTCCCTGGTAGTACATTTAGGATTATCAAAAGTTACTAATCTGAGAAAACCTAGATGTTAATTATAGAAAAATATGCTATACTAAATTTTAAAGTTTATTAAATACTCATCTTCCTAAAGTACTAGTTATTATTGTTTTCAGTGATATCATTAACATATATAATTAAATAAAATATTTGGTTAATTTTAATGTTCATTAGTACATCCATCATAATTTTAAGAAAAATATGGAAAAGACCAGGTGAATGTTATAACAAGATATGAGGCAAAATTTACAGGTTGTTTAGGAGAATGTCACTGGGTTTACAGAGGACTATTTGTAAGTATACATTTATTAAGATAAAAGTACAAACAAATTATATAGATTATTTTAGGAATCTCACTGAATAGGTGGAGTCTGATTCTCTTTTCTTTTCTGTTAACCAATATGGTACAATTCCTGATTTACTTTCCACTTTTGCTAGTAAGAGACTTTTTGTCAAGAAATTTTTGTCCACTTCGTTAAAATCAGTACAATTAACTTTATTTGTATAAAAGAGTATTCCATCATTATCTTCCGGCTTTTATGAAATTGATGATCTCAACAATGTTTTCATTGAGAAAAGGTGTGGAAAAGTCAGGAAACAGGTGAGGTGGGCTTCTTCTGGTGAAAGCAGAGTATCTGGTACCTGTGGAAGAGCCTTTCTTGTAAGAATTGCATATAGTACATCCTTGTCTCTGTTGAGCTGGCTGTCTCTTTCCAGCCCCCAGCTGCACTCTAGAGTCTTTGCTGTACATTCAGAGCCTCTCTGCAAGAGAGCAGTAGGTTTCTGTCACTAATGGCATTTTGTTCTACACCTTAGAGCAAAAGGGAAATGAGATGATCTTTGGGTTAAAAATCTCTGTTTCTTAGCCCACACAGTCGGCTAAGAGAGAGATTCAGCATTACTGATAAAATGTTTTTATTTACTTTATTAGTAAAATCAAAAGGAAAAATTAGGAGTTATCTGTCATCATCCATTACATATTACATATGTTACCACAGGCAAAAAAAACCCATGCTGTGATAATTTTAGTTTATTTAGTTCATCCCATTTTGTTTTTGTTAGCTTGTAAATGTGAATGACTACTGTGATATGACCCAGGTTTCTTGAAATCTGATCCTTACTGGGATTTTGTTACATACGATGTGTTGTACAGCTCAAACATATTAAACATTTCAAATCTCAATAGCTCTTCAATTAAAATAAATTATCTTGGTTGATTACAGGAAACCAGAAAAGTCTAAGAAAAAGGATGATATTTAGAATGATGGAGACTAAAAGATGAAATTATAAATCCAGTGGGGGCCAGCAGTTTTCTCTCTCACTATGTGGCACTATACTGAACAGTTGTTCAGTCTTATTTTCCATAGGAGATAATAGTTATTCTGTCCCTAATTGTAATATATGTGAGAAAGTATAACCCAAGAGGATATTCTTCAGGTTTTTTGGAAAGTTTTATGCAGTCTTCTTTCTTTTTATGTTCTCTCTTTTCTTAAATCTATGTATCATTCATTTTTATGGTTACTTTTATTTTGTGTCAGGAAGTTTAACCTGTTAATTTGACCATGTATCTATAGCATTTCTTGTATTGGTTTGAAACACTTGTACAAAGCATAGCTAGGACTCTTTTTATCTCAGAATATAGACAGAACAAATTGTTCATTTGTTGCACGTTTGTGATTCTGCCTGTTTTAAACTTCATTTTCTACCTCAATAGAATATTCTTACAAAATATAAAAACAAACAAAAAAATCAGTAACCTGTGATACGGAACAGTGTTGTGGAATGGCAAACCAAAAAAGTTTCTGTTATTTCCTTAGGTGATTTACTCACCTAGTATGAGAAAAAAAATGTGTTCTTTTGGAGAATGTGACAAATTCCACATCAAGGCTTATGCAGCCAGAGAAAAGAAGATTCTAAAATCCAATAATCCCCTTTATAGGGTGCTTCCTATACTCTATAATCAGATGTTCTATACCCTGTATTCCTTCTGTATTTAATTCATCATGTCATTCACTGATGCAGCAGCTATATTCATACCAGCTGAAGCCCTTAAAGATCAGACAAACACAAACACTGAGAGTTGGTAACTAGTCTAAAAAAAAGCCTTGCCTACCATACTTCTCTTATTAAATCACAGGATAATCTATGTTCCTAAATTAGGGCAATGCTTTTCTGAATCTTCTTTTATTATTCCTAGAGAGATGCTTAGTCTTTCAGAAAGCCATTTGGGGCATCTATATTACATGTTGATTGAGCAATCCAGAGATGCCTGTTTTTTCACTGTACAGGGAAGCTATTTTCATAATTTAGACACCTAAGTTAATGTATCTCAGTATCATAGAATCATTTAGAAAGAATTTCTGGAAGTCATCTAGTCCAAGATCTCACTCCAAGCAGCACCAACTAGAGTTATTAAGAGGTCTGGCCAGTAGAGTATCCCCTTTGGGGATTGAGAGTCCACTTCAACCTCTCTGAGCAGCCCATCCCAGACTTTTATTATTTTAGTGGTAAAAAACTTTATCCTAATATCTAGTTAATTTTCCCTAGTATAAGGATTTCTCTCAATGCAATTCATGTCCAGAGCTTCTTGTCTATCACTGTACACATCCAAGAAGTCTGTCTCTGTCCTTTGCATAAAGCTTCCTTAATATCTCCACTAAGCCACTTATTCTTAACACTAAATAAACTTAGGTTTTTGAACCTTTGAAATATTTTGTGATCCATCCTTCTAATTATTTTTGGTAGTTCTCTGATATACCCACTCCAGTACATCTATGTCTGTTTTGGACCAGGGAATAAAAACTGGACACAGTACTCCAAATGTAGCTGCATGGCCACTGAATAATGGCGAATAATTATTCCCCTTCACCTACTGGCAACACAGACTGGAATATATTTGACCACCTTTGCCACAAAGCCATAATACTTGCTGTGCACTGTGACCTGCAGGTCCCTTTCTGGCATCATTACATAACCTCTGGTGTCATTAGATGGAATGAATGCAATTCTAAATGAATGCTAGAAAACATCTTGACATCAATATATGAAAATGTGGTGTATCAACTAATGCTGATTAACTGCAGTTCCCTTTTACAACTATCATGCAGATGGTGAGTGTAAGTGATCTCAGTTACACCTTGTGGCATAAAAAATTAAAAATATATTAGCATCTCCGGTATGCTTTTAATTATTTCATTTCCAAGATGCTTCCATGAATTATAGCCTTTCAGTCTCTATTATTTCATTAAGATATATATCAACACCTTGCTTTGCTTCAGTCATTTAAGAAAAGTGTTTGACTATAGGTTTGATTGTGGCAAAACGAAGGTTTATTGGTTGCAATGCTCACTTTGGGAGAGAAAGTATTCAATTACAATACATTTGTATTAGCAATAGTGTATACTAGCAATTGTGTACCTGTTCAATTCTTCTAAATATGACATACTTCACTTCTTTTCACAGATATCAATGTTTCTACCAATAAATTAAAAAATCTTTTTAAAGTACGATAGGAGGAAATGCAGACTTTAGGAGCAATAAATACCTAGAACTGTCCTTCTGTTTTAAGTTATCAGGTTCATGTTGAAAATTTAAGGCATATCCTCTTTTCAAATAATTTGTCTCTTATGAGATTCACTTTTGGATGCATCTATAAACAAATACATGGGCAACAGATAATAGAAAATTCTGACATAATGATAAACTCATATAGGTAATTTAAGATCTCTGCCATCTACAGAGAAATTGCAGCAGACTCTGCAATTTCCTCTTTTTTCCTGTGTCTTTCAATATTTTTTTTCATCCAAAATATTTTTTTCTTTTATATAAGGCAAAACCAGGGACCATACAAAAAGAGAGTGAAGTGCTGCCAACAGTTATGCAAGGATTTTCCTAAAAAATCCCCTTTCATCCTATATACATATATACCTATGCCTGTATACATCTACCTCAAAGGTGTATTCATTTTCATATAACATGAGCAAGAAATTAGAAAATATATTCTTATTGAAATAAGTGAATTCTTACCAGTATCTCTAAGCAAAGAAATGCCTCATAAAAGAGGCATTTAACAATAGCATTTACTTTGCATGCTTATCTTTTCCCTATAAATAATATTTTATGGTAGCAACTTTATTCCTGTTTACACTTTTGTTTTTTGAATAGCAATATGGTGTTTTTCATGCCCTCAAAGGGTATGACTTATGTAATTTATGTTGAAGGGGGAAAATGGAACAAAAAAAGAAAGAATTTTAAGCACCAGAGATCTCCCTTATTAGAACAAATAAATGGGCAAATGAGTGCACCTTCATCATGTTTGCCAACAACAAAATGTGTGGTGTGGTTAACATGCTGGAAGGAAGGGATGCCATCCAGATTGGCCTGGACAGGCTTTCAGAGGTGGGCACAGGCAAACCAAATGAAGTTCAAGAAGGCCAGGTGCAAGGTCGTGCACCTCGTTTGGGGCACTTCCAAGCACAAATAGAGACCAGGTGACAAATGGATTGAGAGCAGCCCAGCCAAGAAGGACTTGGTGGGTTTGGTGGATGAGAAGCTTGATGTGAGCCGTCAAAGCATGCTTGCAGCCCAGAAAGCCAACTACATCCTGGGCTGCATCAAAAGAAGTGTGGCCAGCAAGAAGGACATGGAGCTGTTGGAGCGAGTCCAGAGGATTGGAGCACCTCTCTTATGAAGACAGTCTGAGAGAATTGAGGTTGTTCAGTCTGGAGAACAGAAGACTACCAGGAGATCTTATAGGAGCCCTACAGTACCTAAAGGTGGCCTACAGAAAAGAACCACTATTTCTCAGGGAGTGTAGTGACAGGATGAGGGGTAATGGTTTTAAACTGAGAGAGATTAGATTAGATTAGATACTTGGTCAATATTCTTAACTGTAAGGGTGGTGAAATACCGGCACAGGTTGCCCAGAGAAGCTGTGGCTGCCCCGTGCCTGGAAGGGTTCAAACCCAGGTTAGATGGGGCTCTGACCGGATCTTGTGGAAGGTGTCTTCTGGCAAGGGGTTGTAACTAGGTGGTCTTTAAGGTCCCTTCTTACCCAAACCATTTTATTATTATATAATGTTATGATAATTAAGTGAATTGCCAGTGTTTTGAAACCTTTTCAATTAATTTATTTCACTGTGTGTTTCTGAGTCTTCCCAGGGGAGGGGAGACATTACCTTATCTGCAGTTAGTAGACTGTGTTCTAAAAAAATACCTTGTCTAGGAGCCTGGAAACTATTCAATGTTTTTGGACATGCTCAATTTCAGGAAAGTGAAACTTTCTGCTCTGAGGTTTAGAGTATTACCTGCTTATAAACAGGAGCCTTACTTTTATATTGGAACCTGAGAAATCTATGAATTTTTTATTTCAAATGGAAGCCTCCAAAAGCATGGGAATAAGCTAGCTTATTCTTCCAGTCTTCTATGTGGCTTAAGCTAAAAGGAACTATTCATCTGAGAAACTGAAATTTCCTTTTTCTTAGTCCATTTGACTACATTTTGATTTCTTCAGTTAAATAAATTTCCTCAGGAAGTAATAGAATGGTGACATAAAATTTTAATTATCAATGATCTGATAGGTTTCAAAAATACAGTAATATCATTAAAAGAATTCCACATCAGTACAAAATGCTATAAAATGCCACGCAGAGTTTGTTTATAGCATGTCATAAGTGCAGGCAAAATTGCATGTTGTTGCTAAGAAAGATGAGGTAGAAGTTCTATGTGTTAACCTGCTACTACCACAGGCAGGGGAGAAGGAGGAGGAAAGGGTTTGCAAAAGGACAGAAGGGAGAACAGACTCCTCCAGTTTTAGTCTCATTGTTCCTTTTTATTTCTAGAAAGGGATAAAATTGGGATACATTGAAGGAAAGCTGATCTTGACCACCCCACAATGGTATCCTCCCTTCTTACGAATCTGGTAGAGATGTCCTAAGGGTTATCATGCCTTAATAATTGCCTACTTTGTCTATGCCTGTTTGTGCTGACATTATTATAACTAATAATGTGTTTATATTACACATAATATTGCACTGAGTGTTATATTATTTATAAATGCATTTATAGGTAAGTACATACCACATTATCCTAAGTTTCAATACCATAAATAATTCACAGAAGTCTTTGAGAATTTTCTTTCCACAAAAGTTGACATAGACCATCTTAGAGCAGAAAAGTTCTATTGTTTCACTGTAAAAGTAAAAAACAATGCATAACATCTCCCTTGCTGTTCTCTTTGCTGTACCACTGAAAACACTAAAAGACACAGCACAATATTGAGACTATTTTTCAAAAATTGTCTCCTGTATTCTGCACTTTTAAGTTTGAAAAATCAGTCTGCTGAATTTGAGAATTTTGAAGTTGGAAAGCAGTCTGCTATTGATTTAATAGCTTCATGATCAGAAATGAACTTCTCTGCCATGTTAGAAATCTAAGCATTAAACAGCTATTGATAATGATCCCCAGTTTAATGCATAAGTGCAGCTTTATATCACTGAGATCATGACGAACTATTATAAATATTGTCTTAAATGGTGATAGTCTTAATTATTAAAATTATGATGATATGTACATTTGTTAAAGGTAATTTGATATGTATTGTAACCTTTAACAGGTCAATTAAAACACCGTATTAAATATATTCAAAAGAATTACAACATTTATTGTAAACACAGGAAAATATAAGATTTAATCAAATTTACTTATTTTTATTGACTATAATAGTAGTTTTTTGGTGCTATATTTGCTTGGGAGGGGGGTTGTTTCTGTATATTAGAATAATGAGTAAATATAATACTGGCATACAGGCATTCTGGAAATCTTTTACTTTAACACTTGTTTCCTCAAATCCCTCTACCTGACACTATTTGCATTATACAGGCTAACGATATTTATATCAGTATGTTAGGTCTATTTCCCTAAATAAATTATTATTTTAGAAGGACTTCAGTGTCTCTTTGATAAAATAGCACCTATATAAAATAACAGTTTGTCTTTGACAGCTATATTTGGTGATTTATTATTGTGATTTTTTCCCAAAATTAAAAATAATTGGGTAGGTGTTTTGTTTTTTTTTTTTTTAATATATTCATCAAGACCCACAATTCTCCCTTCAGTTTAGGTTTATGAGTCCACATCAAAACCAGAAGTAACTTGTACCAATGAGGGACCTGGTCTCTTTCTCCCTCTTCTAGGTTAGCTGATTTCTGAGAAAATTCCTGAGCTTTAATCAATTTTTTCTTAGATGCTATTGTCTCACCTGCTTGACCCTTACTAGCAAAAAAAGTGTTAAAGCACTCCTTTTACTGAAGATATAAGTCTTTTGTGGTTTTGATAATCTACTTTTTTACTGTCCTCTTTATCATTTACTAGAACTGTCTCTAATAAGGTTCTCTTCCCCAGAAAATAAAAAGATCCATAGACATTATGACTGAAAGTTTGATTTGACTTCAAATACAGACTGTCTGTGTGAATCATCACTCAGTGCCTTCAGCTCAAAAAAATAGCTGGTTTATTTCCTGTAACAGGGCAAAACTAAGTTCTGAGCCTTGTTCATTCATGTGTTTTGTTCACTGTTAATATAAAATAATCCCTTAAGCACTTAGTGGAACCAAGGTCTCCTCTCTTTCGAGTGATTCTGAGTGAATACCTTAGTTAAGTTATATCCTCTTCTTTCATCTAAGTGACCTTACATTTTTTTTATTCCTATTTTTCCCAGGGAAAAGGATTTAGACAGAGAATTGGAAATACTGTTCCCAACCTCAGAACAGCCTATAATTCAATGTACCCTCCTAAGAGACTTATGATGAGGGCCTGAAATCCAAAAGATTGAGGACATACTTGATCTTCTCATGTTGGCCACATTTTTTAGTCACTTGTGCTTTAGATTACAACTGGAGTTATACTGTTATTTCTCAGGCCTGGTGTGAATCTAGGCTTGAGATACCACAGTTATGAGACTTATTAACTTATGTCTGAACCTTAGAGTTATGATACCTGTTGAGAAACAAAGGTAGAGCAAAATTTTATTAGAATCGAGGATATTCCTTCACTGCTTTTGAACTGCTTCTTATACTGATGAAAGCAATGAGTCACTGAAACTTGCTAATTATAACATGGCTTTGTATTATAATATCAGTGATGGCATTTCTTCTGGCAGTTTAGAAGCATAAAACAGGTATGTTTGGAAATACTAGATGATGTGTGAAAACATGAAAAACACTAAATTATCAAAGCCAGAAGACATTTTTGAAGTTACAGGAAATCTGCCTTGATTTTATCACTGTAGCCCACTTAAGAAAAAAGGTAGAAAAATCCTGTTTACACTGCTGCAGAAAAGAATGTCAAAACATCAACTAATGCAGAAAGTTCCAACTCATTGAAAATCCACTTATTACATGCTTGAGTGACCTTGGAAGTGAAGGAAAACTGCAAGTAGACAGAATAGTAGAAGATAGACTAGCTGACAGCAAACTGACTTCTGCTCTTTTTGATCTACTTGCCATTTCAGTTATCACTTTTATTATTGTAATGAACATTTGAGGTCAATTGATTTATGCAAGTTTATGCTAGGTCTTAGCAGACCCTTTCACACAGTTTTACTTGGCAAAGCATGGACCTTATCTGAGAAGGTTCAGCAGGAAAAAAATTAGAGGGGACGATAAAAGAAATACGGCATGTATTTGCAGAATTGTGAGTACCTGTGACATACTTACCTATTGGCAGAACTTCTAAATTCAGATTTAAATGAGGAAATTAAAACCACATCTCAACAGGAAACAGTTTTTAACACATTTCTGTCAGACAACACAGGCCATGACGTCTTTCTTTAGCTTCTCCTTCACAGGCAATGGATGCATTCATTTCAGGCAGGAATTTCCTGATGCAGAACATGAAAAAATTCAAAGTAAACAAATTGTACCTGTTAAAAATGCGGAGTGGGTTTACAGCTGTACTGATTTATAAGGAAAGGTGGTGAAATAAGAAGTGATGGCAAGTTTTATTATATAAACAGTAAAGGTCTAATCTCCCACTTAAAACATCAGTGTTCACTTTCCCAGCCGGCACTGTCATATAGGAAACCTACAGGTGTTCTGTGGGACTTTGTTGAAAGGTTATAATTTGCTTTTAAATTTTATAAGTTTCTTAGAACAAGTTGTGTACAGAAAAATGGAATTTATTACATCTAGCATGATGACTTTCCCCTGGTTATTTTTGTGAAATGGTATTGAAAAATAGATTTTTTTAAAACCTGGTGTATCTTGCAGCTGTTGACCCTAGTTGAATACCTGCTATATTGCATGGACTATTCCATACACATGAAAAAAGGCTGCAGGATCATGTCAGCTAAATTAGGAATTCAAGAAAAAAGAGCATGATACCTCTATTACTTTGATAGATTGTAGGGGTGTGAAGACTCAACATTGAACTTTCCTACTTTTGCTGCATACTAATACCCACATCTATTTTCAATGCAATTAATCTAATTTTCATGTCTTGAAATTTATAATGCAGTTGATTTAGGCTTTTCTTGGCACTTTGTTTCATGTTAAATATTATAAAAACACATTCAGCACAATAATTCTATTGCTTTCCATAATCATACCTTTTCTTTAGTTCAAGTAAATAATAAAATTATGTCTGCTTGTCATGGGAATGTTTTAGTTCAAATAGCTGAAATGAATGTTATTGGCAGTAGTTCTTTCAAATTTAAGTACTATGTACTGGTTCTAAAACAGCTAATGCACTGATTTATTAAAGGTACATGTTACAGAAACTGCTGTTTTAGAAATGGTACAAGTAATATTTTCAGTTACATAAATTATCCATGCCATACATCTACACCATATCCAAATTTAATGTAATCCCCACTCATTTCTTTGATGTTTTAAATATATTGTATATGTGTACTGCATGTCCATACAAATTCCCCCCCCCNCCCCCCCCAATAGTCTTTTTATGCTGTTTTTCTGTCATTGATGGTTTCCTCCTGAAGTGTCACATTGGAAAAAAATTTCATTACTATAAATTATGTGTGTTTAGAAGTCTTCTAACAGTGAACTCCTGCTGCATGGATACCTAACTGTCATCACACAGTCTACCCTTTGGGCTGGAAGTTCTCTTATCACTGACTATCCTGTAATTGATTCTAGGCAAAATAACCTTTACACACTGCATTTGCTTTTTTAATGAGTGCTCCTATACTGTCCACCCTATAAACAATAAGTTGCTCCAATGTAAACAATAAAAACCAAAATATACTTTGCATAAATTATTTTGTGAAAGATGTAGTATTTTTTTTTTTAACTAATTTATTATAATTAATGTTTCAGGCCATTTCAGTTCCTTCTTTGTGGGTGAAATAATGAACTCAAAAGCTTTCAAGTGAAGTGGAAACCTGAATCAAGCAACAGCAATGTGTATGAAGATATATAAACATAGTAATTTCATAGTATGAATATATATAAAGATAGTAATTTCATAGTATACCTGTAAGACACTGAGGATGATTTTACAATCTTACTAAGATTCAGCTGTATCTATTATGATTTGAAAATTCTTACAGTAGGTGTTGTATGGATAACTAGCATCTATACTTATATTTAATGAAACGATGATTCCTTCAAAATTCTACATTATACCTATCTAATTATTTGGTTTACTATAAAAAGGTTTTGAAATTAACAGATTCAATTGCTTAGGTTGCATTATGGACTAAAAATTATTTCCACGATAAATTACAGTTTCAAAATTACAATGCAAGCTGATTTGTATTGGTTTCATGATGATTTCTTGTGTTAAGAACTTCTTAAGCAATGAAGTAGATGCCATTGATGACTCATAAAGAGTTAATAGATTGTTATGATTTCAGCCAAATTTAACAAAACCAGATTTAGAGATGGCCCTTCCTCCTCCCAAAAAGAAAGTAGAAGATGACACTAAAGAGATTTATGAGTTTAGAATAAACTAAACTACTTTAATGAAGGATTAATACTAAAGCTAAACTAAGAAGAAAATAATTAAATAGATACAGTATATACAAAACCATGTCAAGCTCCCAGGATGGCAATCATATCATCAGCAGTCATCAGAAAAAGTCTCAGACTGAACTCAGTGATCAACAGGAGCTGGATTCCAGATCTGGAGTCTGGAATGCATGGATTAGGATCAAAGGCAAATGAACAGAGAGGGTCCTCCTTGGGCATCATCCACTGAAGAAAAAGAATTGACCATTTGATCCCTCAGCTTTTATAGTGAGCATGATACAGATGGGATGGAATAACTGAGTTGGTCAGTTTTGGGTCATCTGTCCTATCCATTCCTCCCTACAGGTGTGACCCCTCTACACTTTTCCTCTTCTGACCCTTCAATGGGGCAAATAGCAAAATTACCTGACCTTGGTTGTTATAGCAGTAAGTATAAGCAAGGGCATACCATTCCTTGGTATAATCAGGTCTTATAACTGAGAGTGTACAGTTTTCTGAACAATGTGCTGTTAGTTGTGGAGCTTAGTTAGTTAGAAGAGACCCAGCTGAAAAAATAAAATTGTAAAACAGAAAAATGTTTGTTTTTTTCTTTTTTTCTACTTGAAACCAGGACATAGACAATCAATTATCCACAAACCAGCAATGAAATATTTTCAAGCTAATGCAATTTCTGTGTACTTCATGCTGTAGGAACGCTTTCATTTGATTAATATTTCATTGATTGAAGTATAACAATAAAGAATGAGATTTTTATGATGGGAGACTTTTTTTCTTTCCAAGATTCCCATAGAAATTGATAAAGGACCAACCAGTCTGCTGGCCTGTGAAACATAATGGGTTTAATTGTCTCTTCTGGCCATGTTGGCACAGTGGATGGAAAACCTCCTGTTCTGGGAAAGGAGCCCATGGCAGAGCAGAATGCTCTTGTACTGAATTGTTTTTTCTTTTCTTCTGTCCAATCCTACCAGCTCTTCTGTTGAGAGCCTATGAAAAGATATGGAAGGAGAGGAAGCCAATCAAAGCAAAGCAAACAAGAAAAAGAGTTTAGCAGTTCTATATGAAAATGTCACAAAGCTTCAGAACTTGATGGATGAACTTGATTTGACTTTATCTGGCAGCTTTACCCTTCTCATTGGGTATAATAGCAAGTTTATCAAGACAGTTCTGTGTCAGATGTTTGTATTTGTTTCTGACATACTAGTCTTGCATGGTATTTTACTGAGAATGTTTAATAGTGAAGAGTCTCACAGATTATTACCTTCAATGCACACAAAAACTGGCCTCAGATACACCAAGATGTGTTCGCATGTATTTCAAAATACAGTTCAATGTTTATAGGTAATATGAAGTATAGGTTACAGTTTCTGTGCAAGTAAAGTGATGTCCTATTTTTCAGAAGAAATGTTCTTGATATAGATAGCAGGAGAGCATAAAAAGAAGAAACTTGAAAATAAAGGCAATGGGAAAGAAAATATAGTAGAAAGACTAAATAGCCTTTTAAATATTTCACAGAATCATAGAATGGTTTGAGTTTGAAGAGACCTTAAAGATCCAACCCACCTGCCACAGCCAGGGACCAGCTTCCACTAGACTAGGTACCCCAGCAGACGTGCATTGAAACACACAGTGAAATAAATTAATTGAAAAGGTTTCAAAACACTGGCAATTCACTTAATTATCATAACATTATATAATAATAAAATGGTTTGGGTAAGAAGGGACCTTAAAGACCACCTAGTTACAACCCCTTGCCAGAAGACACCTTCCACAAGATCCGGTCAGAGCCCCATCTAACCTGGGTTTGAACCCTTCCAGGCACGGGGCAGCCACAGCTTCTCTGGGCAACCTGTGCCGGTATTTCACCACCCTTACAGTTAAGAATATTGACCAAGTATCTAATCTAATCTAATCTCTCTCAGTTTAAAACCATTACCCCTCATCCTGTCACTACACTCCCTGAGAAATAGTGGT
Source organism: Pedionomus torquatus (assembly GCA_013398155.1). Classification (NCBI taxonomy): domain Eukaryota; kingdom Metazoa; phylum Chordata; class Aves; order Charadriiformes; family Pedionomidae; genus Pedionomus; species Pedionomus torquatus. The sequence continues at coordinate 1,656 of VZRU01001295.1, read as the reverse complement.
TCTTTTCTGTAGGCCACCTTTAGGTACTGTAGGGCTCCTATAAGATCTCCTGGTAGTCTTCTGTTCTCCAGACTGAACAACCTCAATTCTCTCAGACTGTCTTCATAAGAGAGGTGCTCCAATCCTCTGGACTCGCTCCAACAGCTCCATGTCCTTCTTGCTGGCCACACTTCTTTTGATGCAGCCCAGGATGTAGTTGGCTTTCTGGGCTGCAAGCATGCTTTGACGGCTCACATCAAGCTTCTCATTCACCAAACCCACCAAGTCCTTCTTGGCTGGGCTGCTCTCAATCCATTTGTCACCTGGTCTCTATTTGTGCTTGGAAGTGCCCCAAACGAGGTGCACGACCTTGCACCTGGCCTTCTTGAACTTCATTTGGTTTGCCTGTGCCCACCTCTGAAAGCCTGTCCAGGCCAATCTGGATGGCATCCCTTCCTTCCAGCATGTTAACCACACCACACATTTTGTTGTTGGCAAACATGATGAGGGTACATTCAATCCCAATGTCCATGTCACCAACAAAAGTGTTAAACTACACATGTCCCAGTATTGAACCATGAGAAATGCAGCTCATCTGTTTTTGCCACCTGGACATCAACCCTTCCAACGCAGTCATCCAGTCAATTCTTTTCCACCAAGTGGTCCACCAGTCAAATCTGTGTCTCTCCAGGTTAAAAACTAGAATGTCATCTGGGATGGTGTCAAATGGTTTGTACAAGTCCAAGTAGATGATGTTTGTTGCTCTTCCCTTATCTACAAATTCTGTAACATCATAATAGAAGGCCGCCAAATTTTTTGGGCATGATTTACCTGTAGGAGCCATATTGGCTGTCACAAATCAACTCCTTATTTTCTGTGTTGCTTAGCAGAGTTTCCAGGAGGATCTGCTCCATAGTCTTGCTGGGCACAGAGATGAGACTGACCAGCCTGTATTTTCCCAGATCTTTCTTTTTTCCCTTTTAAAAATGGGGTGATGTTTCCTCATTTTCAGTCAGCAGGAACTTCACCAGACTGCCACAATATCTCAAATATGGATAGTGGCTTAGAAACTTCCTGTGCCAGTTCCTTCAGGACTGAGATGTATCTCATCAAGTTCTTGTGCACCTTCAGGTTTCTCAGCTATTCTTGAACCTTTCCTTCTCCTGCAATTGGTCGTTCCTTATACTCCCAGTCCCTGCCTTTCCCTTCTGAGAATTGGGCAATATCTCATTCCAATTCTGCCTATACTCCCCTCTAGTAATTTTTTCTGTCCCTTTAAACTTTGCTGACTTCATGCATAGCAGCTATGTTAGTTCATAGAATCATCAAACAGTTAGAGTTGGAAAGGACCTTAAAGACCATTGAGTTCTAACCTCCCTGGCATGGGCAGAGACATCTCCCACAAGAGCAGGTTGCTCAAAGCCCCATCCAGCCTGGCCTTAAACACTTCCAGGGATGGGGCATCCACAACTTCTCTGTGGAACCTCATCCAGTGCCTTACCACCCTCACAGGAAAGAATTTCTTCCTACTATTTAATTTAAATATCCCCTCTGCCAACTTAAAACTATTACCCCCCATCCTAACACTATGCTTCCTGACAAACAGTCCCTCTCCTGCTCTCCTGTATGCTCCCTTAACATACCAGAAGGCCACAAGAAGGTCTCCCTGGAGCCTTC
>VZRU01001294.1:51322-68513 GCA_013398155.1 Pedionomus torquatus | reverse complement strand
GTTTATGCAGCAGCAGAGTTAGGCAGATAAGGAGGTAAATCAAACTGAAAACTGATCCAACTGAAAACCCAGGTATTTCTCAGGCATATCTACAAGTGTGTAGCACAAAGCAGTGGGAAATCATGGCTCCTGTGTGGTGAAGGAAGTTTGCATGCAGGTTGGCTTACTGTCATACTGGAAATGTGCCTTTAGCACTTCCTTGGGCATTCAGGTGGAAGTCACCTTGAATCAGGTGCGTTTTACTGGAGTCTCTCAGGCATAGGTGCTCTGCTGTAGAATCTGTTTGAGGCTGCTGATGAAGCACCACATTTAATTGTGCTGCTTCTTGATTGAGCTGTCCGTTAAAGCAGGTGGCAGGCAGCATGTATTTAAAAGATGACCAACTTTGGATCATACAGCAACTGCAGGTGTGAACCTATGTCATGATTTTAAGCAGTTCATTTCTCTTTGTTACCACATGGTGGTGATGTTGGTTGTTGCCTTCAAGGAGCTTTGGGCTTCCACTGCTGAGGATAAGTGGCAGATGAGTTGGAAAGAAATGTCTTACAGGTCAATACCTATGATGGCCTTTTCCAGTTATCTACAGGAGGGGCCATTTGGGCCCTTATCTGTATTCTACTTTACATTTAAATGTTTCGGTATCTCAGCAGGGTCACCTAGTCAACAGCAGAAAGTATTTTGTGAATAAGAACTTTGACAAAATAGAATAGATTTCAGGCTCTCTCTGTTTGAACTCTTGCTCAGCTGTCATCCTAAGTTATTCTAGATCTAGAAGGTGTTCCTATCCCACCTTTGCCACATTGCTCAAAGACGTGATTGTGATCTTTTTGTTTTCCCAAGGACCCCATTTCTTTGGTGAGATCTGAACTCTACCCTTTTGTCCTCAGGGGGTCATCTCTCAACTTCTCCCAATATAACTTTGGTGCCTTTTCGCTATGGTGCTGCTGGTTGTAGTCCTTTAATCTCTGTCTGTCGTGAGACTCCAGAACTTTGAGTAAAGACCATTTCATGTGGAATATTGGAATTTCAGGATGACAGTCGTTGTAATGAGTCTTGAATGTTTATTTGCCACTAACTAGCTAATTTGGAGATGTTTATGCTTGTCAGGGTGAGTGATGCAGTGGTAGGTTGGATCCCCATAAGACTCCAGCATTTTGCAGTTGAAGGGATCCGAGTGCTTGTGTTGCTTGCATAGTGTATGCCTTATAGGTATGTATTCTCTAGTCCTTAGTATATGTCACCCAGCATGTGAACATAAATACCAAAAGATACATGACCTTTTCATTATGCAAAGGACACAAAAATGGGAATTCACCCACATTGACTGATAAAGAATAACTGTACTGTATATGGAAAATCTGTCCTCTGAGTTGCCTACAGCTAATGTTTCATTGTGACAAGCTGACAAGCAGAGATGAGGAGGGATCATCTATTCAGAAGAATGTGTGTGGAAATGAGATCAGTACCACTGTAAAATCATCTCCATTGACTACTAGTGATGAGCATCAGTGGCATCTGGGCCTTGAAGAAATTTATATAGTAAATGCACATTCTCTGTAAGGACGGTTTACAAAACAACTGGCTTAAATAAGTGAAATAAAGTCTGGTTTTGCTCCACTTGTCTGCATCCAGTGTCACAAACTCAATTTTACTGTGTCACTGAAAGTCTTATATCTTCTTGTTTCTCAGCTTAAGTTTTCATGTTTTTCTTCAAAGCAAAGCAGAAGAGGAAAATGGAGAATCAGGATTATCATATTTTCAGGTCACAATTAGCTAAGATGAGAAGGAAAAACTTGAATAGGACAAGACTAGTCTTAGTATTTTAGAGAATTTTTGTATTAGGAATGGGACAAAGGGAGATGACTCGTGTTCATGCTGTTTTGTATATACAGGTCCTTGACAGTCACTGGAGGTGCCCGTTGATCATGTGTAGACTAGCTGTCACTGAAAGCTAGTTCAAAAAATGTTCAGCCTTTATTGTTCATCATGTTGTCTTCATTTCTTAACAGCTGATCTTTGTCTTTTATGAAACTCATGATCTTATTAAATCACAGAATCACCTGGGTTGGAAGGGACCTCTTAAGATCACCTAGTCCAACCAATGGAGGAAAAACAAAACAAAAAACCCCACACACCCANTAGAGAGCAATAAGGTCTCCCCTCAGTCTCTTCTTCCTCAGACTGAAGAACCCCAGCTCCCTCAGCCTCTCCTCATAAGACTTGTGCTCCATGGATGGAGTTTATCTTGTAACATTGGTTGGCAAAACCAAACACATATTGATGCAAGTTGGTTTTGGTTGTGGGTTTTTTTTTTGTTTGTTTGTTTTTTTCTAGATTAACATCTGCATAGATAGCATCACTTCTGCAAACACCCTTCAGTATAATATTTGTTCACAACAGAAAATGGAGTTTGGTGTTTTACTATTATTTTATTTTATTTTATTATGGTATGTGATGCAGAAAACAACTGAGAAGAAGGAAAAGCATCAAATTTTCTTTCTTCATATGAACTCTCTGTTTCAACATAATATCAGTTGCAGTAGTCAGTGTTGGGCAGTGCTGGCATCTTCCATAGCTCTGGAGATGTTTGGGTGGATCGGGGATGTCCAGCTATCTCACTCTCAGAGTTTCTACAGCCTGCATGAGCATCTTGACAGCTAACCATGTTCTGTTGCAAGATGTGATGTTGGACTCTTTATACATAATGTTTCCATACTCAGCTTGTGAGGTGTGGGAAAAAGAAGGTAGCAGTCTGACTTATGAGTCAATTTTTTTTTGGAGGTGTGGGAGAGTAGTCAGTAAGGAACATAAAAAGATGAAGGTTGAGGAATGGAATGTTTGGCGTTGGTTTTAATTGCAATCATCCTGCTCGTCATTTGTATTGTGAGATAAAGGGGGCGAAAATACCCATTACTATACCAGACTCAAAGAGAAAATATTTGTATTATAGCTAGTGAGCAATTCTAATTGACCTGCCAAATATAATTGAATTAAAATACAGACCTTACTGCAACAGTAAGTGTATTTCCCTTACTTTAGCATATGAGAAATATAGCTGGCATTGCATTTATCCCTAATCTGTCTGCAATCTAATGATTTTTTTTCTGTGTGTGTCTAAAACTCATACAACTATTAATTCAGTATTAAACTTAGCAATTATCTCTGTCAGCCAAAACACTAATAAAGCCCGATCAATTAACCTTTCTGTTGTGAACACAAGCCTTCTTGTACCTCTCCCCTTAAAGAGGCAAAAAAGACAGCACTTGTACTATGGCCTGGCAGAGCAACTGTTGTAAAGCAGAGAAGGAAGCTGGTCGATGAGTTCAGAGCTGAAGGTTTTTCTGGGTTCTTGGGGACTTTGTTCTCACCAAAGAGAAACCAGCCATTCAACTTCTTGGCTCGTCTTCTAGGTGTGGTGCTGTGACACCAGCAGAGAGGTGTGTGCTCCCTGTGACGGCAGCTGGTTGTGTAGGGTGACCTGTGCTGTAATCTCCCTTCCAACTGAAGTGACCTATGCCATTTCTTCACATGTTCCTGTAAATTAGATTAGAATCTGCTCCTCCTAGATTTGTCAAATTAGCTGGCAGTATCTTTAAAATGTGCTCTAGAGCATTTGGACTGTGATGTGAAACACGTGTAATTTTTAAGGCCTTACCAAATGAAGTGAAACAATCTGAGATCATTCCACATATCAAGGCAAAAAGACGTTTAAGTTCAGATCGTTCTAGATTTTAAAACTTACTAAGTGTCAGGATCAGTGTGTACAAGTAACCCTTTCACTCCCCAATTGATACAAAAGACTTACCTCACTTCATGTGACTGTCTCTATGTAGACTGTAGTTTCCTCTAAACCCTTTCTTTTTTTTCTTTTTCTNTTCTCTCTTCTTTTTTTTTTTTTTTTTTTTTTTTTTTTTTTGCTTCTGACTTAAAAACATGCAAATGACGAGATGTTCCAGGGTAAGTACTTTAAATTACTATCAGGCTGCCAGATGTCTTACCTAAAAATAGTGGTAGGGAAAAGAAAGCTCTTAATTGATTGCTTTCCTTTTCTAAAATGCGCAGTAAGGCCGTTTTGACATTATTCCATTCAGGTCGTCACATTTGTATAAGTTACAGTACTACGATGTAAAACATGCATTTTTAGAAGAATGAAAAGTGCAGGAAGTGTGAATGATGCATGAACATAAATTTACTCATCTTCTTGTGTTGGTGATGTCTTCCGTGTATTAGTTGTTCATAATGAATACTCATGCATAAAACATTTCAAAGGTAATTTTCTGAGGCCAAAGAATGACTAAAAAAAGTTATTCGCTAAAGAGCAGCCAATAATCTCTATCCAAAAGGAAACTTATGGGATGTGAAATAAGCAAACGTCTTGCCTGTTGCATTGGTTTATATGTAAGAATCTGCCCTTTTACAGGTTTGATGCCCTAAAACAGAAACTGCAGAAGTGGTGTTGGCTGGTGCAGAGGGCAAAATCATTGTTCTAATCATGTGCCATTGAAGGAAAGAAAAAAAAAATAATCTTTGGGCAAAATATCCATACCTCTTGTAGCAGAAACCCAAGAGGTAGTCGCTTCTTACTCAAAGTAATATGCGATCACCTTTGTGCTATATACTTCAGGGTGGATAATACTAATCAGTGAAGAGAAGGTATGTTTAAAGAATCTACTTAAATATAAGGAAAATAATTTAGCCAATCGATCAGAACTGCTTTCAGGCAGTAGATTTTAAACAACTTGTCAAATATTTCTTGGCTGTTAGAGCTTTGCATAAGAGCTTTTCCTGGTTCATAAAGAAAATTAATGGGAAATCAATAATGGTATTTAAAAACTCACCAAACGTTTCCCATCCAGAGAAAGTCTCACTCTCAGAGTGCTGCTAATGCAACAGGCAGAGTGGGGAAAAAAAACATGGACCTGACCTTAATGGTAAACAAAAGAGAGTACAGATGGAAAGTGCAGTGAAGAAAGATGCTTTCAGAAGCAAGACCTTCGTGCTCTCTTACAAGAGCAAACCTCCAAACAGAGCTACTGTGAGTATCAACTTGCAGAAGTCCTTTGCTTGAAGATGTGGTCTAGCTGCTATGCTGACTTCCAGCTGAAGGATACAAACTGGCATGATCAGCATCAAAAGTTTCACATAACAGTGAAAACATCAATAGAAACACAGTAAAATAAGTTTCCTAAAGTATATTACGACCATATGACCTGCCAGACTCCAGACAATGAAGAGGAAACATTTGCTACTTCAGGTTGCTTCATTCTAGTATCCCAGAAACCCTGGGATTGTTGTGGAAATTGGAAGATACAAGCCATGTAATTAGATTTCTTAGTTTATATTTTTAGTAGAAGCACAAAGAGGAGTAATACAGTACATGATGGTCTTGCAGCTGTGTATGTATTAAGACTACTTCTCTGCTGAAGAAGATGAATCGTAGTTACAAGTTGTGTGAGTTAATACAGTTGTAGTTGCCCACAGTTGCCATGTTTGATCTGTGAAAGCAAATAGGATTTGTCAGTATCCCCTCTCTTCCCCCTTTTCTCCCCAAAAGCAATGAGCAATGCAGAATTGTTTTCCAACCTCTCGTATGGAGTCATTGAGGAACAGCAGAAAAACAAGCCTGTATTGTTTGGGAGCAGTGGTCTTTCCTGAAAGGCTGATTTCCTAAGCCGCTGCACCCAAGAGTGAGGTTCAGAGGGCTTCTCAGTCTTATCATCTCCAGGCACCATTGCCCACACTCTGTGGCATTCAACAGACTTTATAATCTGCTACTTTATTACTTGGGGCGATTCCTCGTTTGGGGGGATTCGTGTGTCTCATACTTCACCAAGNTTTCCTCCTGAACTTCTGAAAATTACAAATTTGTTTTTAGGTTAAAATTCAGGTTCACGTGGAAGCACTTGACTCCAGGAATTGTGTCTTGAACCAGCAGATAGGAGATTCATGATAAAGTTGGCAGAATTGTACTGTTCTAAGCACTTTGGGAGACATATGCTGCTTTTCCCATTCCTGGAATTAGTCCCACAGATGTCTCATGATTATTCACTTGAGTCATGGTTGCAGAACTGAGTTTTTGGCGGTTTGGATTCCCAGATTCCTACGCTGCATATTTACAGTGTTTAAAGTGCAAATTCTAATAGAAGACCTGCCTGTTTTAAAACACAAAGGATGTGTTTTACCAAAACCCAATGTTTTGAATTTAAACTAAATTGCCTCTTGACTTAAAACAATGTTTGGTCAAAACGAGACCTCTCCAAGGACAAAGAGGCAAAAAGAAAAAACCAGAAAAACCCACCAAAACAGCAAACACCTGGATGTGGCACACAGCTATTAAAAGTTTCGTGTTTGTTTTTCTTGCTCTTGTGGTTTTCACGGGTGATATTATTGTGGGATTAGTCACTAGGTGGTGCTCTCCTACATGGTCTTCTGCATTCCCGTTCCTAGGGTGTGAGTGGCCGAGGCTCTTAAGTTTTCAGCCGGAGTTTATTTTGGCAGGAAACTAGGGGAGTTATAAAGCTAGACAGCAACGTCTCTCGCCTGTTTGGACTGGAGTGAATTTTTAGAGTAAAATGGCTCGAGGGAGCCTGGGTGTTATTTTTTTGGCTGATATTCCTGAAATGGGAGATTGCCTGTGTGCCATTTATGACCATCTCTGCTCTCAGGTTAATGTACTCTGTAAGAAAAGTGTTAGCACTGAGCCTGCACTTGCAAGCAGGTTAACCTTGTGCTGCAAGGCTTTGCTATCTAATGTATTGACACAATCATAGCTTTTTTTCCCACGTGTGCTCTACCTGTTAAACATCTGCATGTATTATATTTACTTAGATATTTGAGTAGATGTTAGGCAGCACGAGAAAACTTGGAGTTTTCTTTCATCTACTTTATCTTTCTAAAATTGCATTTCATATTCATCATGTCAGGGTGGGCTTTTTGGTGTCAGGGGTTTTTTGTTGTTGTTGTTTGTTTGTTTGTTTGTTTGTTTTGGGTTTTTTTTGTTTTTTTCTTTGTAGAAAAGGAAAGCCAATTCTGTCTGAAATAGTCCTTTACAGAGTTTAAAATCTATATCAGATTATGCTCTGATAAGAGATCTAAAGATTCGTTGAATGCTAGAGATGTTCTGAAAACAGTAAACATTTCTCAGTGCTTTCTCTAAATTTTCCACAATGCTTCTGGAACATTTGAATCAACTGCCTCTCAGTCAGTTCAGTTTTTCAGGCGAGGAAAGTTGTTTTCTTATTCCTCACTTGTAGTATTTTTACGAGAAGTGAGGACAAGATCAGGCAGATGGAAGGAAGAAAAGTGTGAAGGAATTGCAACATGAAAATCTTTGAAACTGCAGTATTGGTTTGAAAAATAAAAACACTGTTGTGTAGCTTCTGCATCTACATTTCAGGAAGTCTTAAAAATGCCAGTTTAGTTTTTGAAAACGCCGCATTTATTCAAAGAGTGCTGAGAATTAAAAACATTGATAAGCTCTACTAAGCATTTTCATATGGAATCTATTTTCAGCCACATACCAGAAAATGTCTTTGTTATTTTTTTGAATGAGACCCTAATCTTGGAATGACTTTTCATTTATCAGAGCCTTTTAAGTCTGCTATTGTGTTTCCAGTCAGATCCTTTCCACTCACTTCTTTTTTTTTTTTTTTTCCTGTGTCAGCCTCTTGCAAACTCACCACGGGGCAAAGTTCGCAGTTACTTTCCACAGGCGCAAGGATTTCCCCTCTCAGGGGTGCACTTGGGCTTTATGCAGTGGAAGCCAAGCACAAATTAATGCCAGCTCTAATTGTTTGTGATAAAGTTCCTTGTGGTGTAGTATATTTTAATAGCAAAACCTACAATTTGCAGTTTAACTTGTTAGCAATTCAAAGGCCTTTGTTTCATAGGTTGTTTATAGTCAGATGAAATGGCTTAGTGGTTTTTTGCATCACCAGCACTGGCATTTGTCTCAGTATTGGTATTTCTATTTCTATTAAACATTGTTTTGGTGTTTTTACTAAGCTTCCAACTTCAACAATGATTTAATGTTAAAATACCACTTTCTAGGAAAAAAAAAAAAAGTAAGTTCTGGTATCTGCAATTGAGAAGTTGGAAAAAATGAGTGCAGTGTGCCCAAAAATAAAAACCCACCCCCAAAAAATAATGTATTCCTCTTAATATGCCACAATTTTCCAATTTTGGGGGGATTAATAATACTGTAACATTTAAGTTCTTCATGCATTTGATATGCAAGAAACATCTGAAGAGATTACCAAAAAAAAGCACAAAATCTGTTTATGCTCCCCTAATTCACTGTTACAGATTTTATGACTCTTGGTAGCCACAAGGATTTGCGTTTATATTCTTGATGGAAATATTCCACCTCCCCATCTCTGCAATGAGGATGTGCTGGTTGCCAGCCTGGCTGCCATCTCCCAGCCTCCTCCAGCCACATGGAGCTTTTCATCACTCTTGGAAAGTGCTTTGCCATCCCTCTGGATGAAAGGCTGATCTTCAGCCTGTAGTTCCTCTCATCAAATGTGCTTTTGTATTTTTCACTGGTCATTTGTTGCCTTCAGCTAGAGCTGAGGAGACAAACAGTTGTTTGCCTGTGGCAAATACCTAGCTGTAGCAAGAGAGAACTAAGGATGCACGGATCAAAGAGAGACCAGAAAAAAAAAGAGGGTCATGAAGACGATCAGAGGGCTGGAGCACCTCTCCTGTGAGGACAGGCTGAGAGAGTTGGGGTTGTTTAGCCTAGAGAAGAGAAGGCTCCTGGGAGGGCTTGTAGCCCCTTCAGGTACCTAAAGTGGGCTACAGAAGAGATGTGGAGTGACTCTTGATTAGGGAGTGGAGTGATAGGATGAGGGGTACCAGTTTTAAATAGAGTGAGGGGAGATTTAGATTAAATCTCACGAAGAAATTCTTTCCTGGGGGGGTGTTGAGGCACTGGAACAGGTTGCCCAGTGAAGCTGTGGATGCCCCATCCCTGGAAGTGTTCGAGGCCAGGCTGGATGGGGCTTTGAGCAGCTTGGTCTAGTGGGAGGTGTCCCTGACCATGGTATGGGGATTGGAACTAAATGGTCCTTAAGTTACCTTCCAATCCAAGCTATTCTATGATTCTAAAACTCTTTTGGTTAACTGTACCACGGGCTCAAATTGCTCAGTAATATTTTACCAGGTACCAGCATAAAAATGTTATCAATCAGGTTGTTGAGCTAACCTATGCTACTGATTGGAGACTGATAAACATCTGCAACACAAAAGAAAAGCATAGGCAAAAAATCTGTGGAGGTTGTGTAAGTTTTGTTGTGAAAGAGCCAGCCTTGTTGGAGTTGGGTCTTAGGGAGAGCATCACCAGGGTACCAGTGACCTTTGGCTGATTCCCATCCAGTCTCCTCCTATCTTTTGATCGCTTTATCTTTTTAGATTTGAGCTCCCAGGCAGGGCGAGGCTGCAAGCTCCAGCTTATGGTGTTTGCAAAGTAGGGAGCACAACAGGCCTGATCTCAGTTAAAATCTCCAGGCACTGCTGCACTACTAGTAATTGTTACTATTAATAACAAAAACAATTAGTTGAAATAGAGTGTGGGAAAGGGAATACCTTGGCATTATTAATGTCAAGTTTAAAGAACAAAAGTTCCGTTTGTGTTACTACCTGTCATCCTCTGGAGAACTGTAAGCATCTCCCTGAATGGGGATCCAGTTTCTGCCCTTACCCTGTATAACCTCATCAGTTTCAAAACAAGATTTAATGTCATTAGAACAAACTGACATGAAACTAAGAATTTTGTCCAAGGAAATCAGGTTGTGTTTACTTATTTTTTTAACCAGATGGCATCAGCAGGGTCATGGAGAAACTTACCCCTACCAGCCTTTCTTCCCAGCTGTCTCGGGTCTCCTGTCTATCACCAGCCCTTTTGTTTATGCTGCTTTCCATTCCATCAAGTGGTGAACACCTTTCAAACATCTTGGCATCCTTCGGGATATTTTATACTCCTCTTGCTCTGTCTCATCCAGGCACAGTGGATGATTGTGTGGTCCGATTGTTACATGGGAACTTTATAAGCCCTCCTCATATGCTCAAAGTTGGTTATAGATTAATAAACCTCTCTAGTGGTGCTGTGGGTTAATTATCATAACTCATGATTAGCCATTAGGACCAGCAATTAATTGTATATGGCTAGCATTTAGTTTTGTGCATTTCTCTCACTTCCCTACCTCCGTGATAAGTAGTGTCTGGAAATCCTGCAGTGGTGATCTAGGCTGTCCTACTGCTGGCGTCTTTGCTTGAACTTTAGAAATCTCTTTGCACTATGAAATGTCTGCATTTCAAAAAAGGAGGAAAATCCCCTCCAGTGTGGATCTGCTTGGATTCCAGTAGTCTTCTAGCCAGTGCTTTGTTTCCTGGTAGGTAAAACTCTATAAATGTCTCCCTAAAATCCTTCAGAGTACTTCCTAAAGGAACATGGAGTCCATATGACTTGCAAATTGTTTTAAATTGTTCATTTATTGAATAGCTCATGCATAGTTCACCATCCTTTACAAAATGCAATCAGTTGCTTTGCATCGATCCTCATAAGCTACAGTTAGAATCTTCTTTTGCTTTCCCCAAGAAGGACCTGAACTCTGACCCCCACCACTGATTTGAAGTGCAGACAGACAAAAATGGCAGACAAAAATGAAGCTTGAAGTACCAAAAATGTCCTAGAAGGGATGTGACCCTGAAGTGAAGGAGGACCTGATATGAGGGGCTTGTTGCACAGAGCTAGAGATGGAAAGGAGTGTGACTCTGTGTGGAAGTGTGGCTGCTCTGAGCCCCTGTCATTGGAAAGTGTAGCTGAAAGCTGGAGAGAAGCTGCTGCTGTGCAGTGTGTGAATTCCCGGTGTCATTGCAGGGAATTAGGAAACACGATTTCATGGTTAAAGGGGTTTTCATCTTTGGAAATTGATGCCTATGTGTGAGGGAAAAGAAACAATGTACTCTGCACGATTCGATGTGAATCAAGCAAAAGCCATAGTTTATTAATCAGGTCCCACTTTTATACAATTTTTTACTTCTGTGCACGTGATCACGCATTATTTGATTGGGTGCTCCACTTTTTCCATGCAGCTTGCACACGCCTAAGCTAATACACTAATTGGCTACTATTCTTACACTTCAAGGCCTTCTTTCTCATTTTCTGCTTGCTTCACCACTATCTTCCTTGTTTTCTAGCTTTCGGTTATCTCCCAAGGTTGGTCTCAGGGCTGGTGCACAGAGTGTCCGTTCTCCTGCAGGAATTGAGCCTCCATGTATGTGGATCTAAAAGAGAATGAGTTGCAGATTTTCACTGTGGTGTTTTGATTCCAAGAGAGACAGTGGCCTTGATAAGCAGTAAAGAAACACAGCTTACTGTGGTTCTCAAGGAAACTCTTTCAGCAGAAGAAAGAAAAAGTATGAAAAGGCGAATTAGAGGATGTGGTATTAAAAGAGCATTAATACAGATCACATACCAGATAAGGATGTTCCCAAAGTACAAGATACTCCTTTAGGAACATCCCCACATGAAAAGGAAATGTCAGATGCCTTAACCAAGCTAAATCCATCTTCACAACACAACAAGTCTGTGGGCATTTAACCTCCTTGCTGTAGAACCTCTGTAACAGCACCCTCCTGATGTATAGATGTGTTCCAGACATACAAGCTGAAGACATAAACATTTCATCTTTATTGAAGGGTAGAACATATGAAAGATGTTCAAAACAACCCTGGGATTTTTTTCTCAGAGAGCCAGCAGCATGAGATAATTTCAGACACAAAGAAAAAATCTGAAATTCAAAATGAGAGTATTTCAGGTTAAATATTTCCTTCTGAACCCAGTAAAAAGACAGAGGAATGATACCAGCTGATTTCTCATCGTAGACCAGCTGTCAGAAAAAGCAGATAATACTTAATAGCATCCAGAACAGAGAGCATCCAGATCAATCTGCATAGCCCCTGTGAAAATAACCAAGGAAAAAATAATTCTGGAGTAGTTAAGGGTTTGAGAGGGATACAGTAACAAAATAGAAGATAAGAGAAAGCTCTCAGAGATTGACTAGTACAGAACAGGTATTTTGCCTTTAATCTGATCATTTTCCTTCCATTCTTCTGCCTCTTCCTTTCACTTTTTTTTCTAGTATGTATGCCAAGAACTGTTTCCAGAGATCCAATTCAGACAGAGGTTGAGGTATCTAAGGGAGCAGCTGTTGGTAAATCAAGTAGGAACGTAGGTAGGAACAGGAGTGAGTGGCACAGGCTGAACATCCCTATGTAATGGAAAGGTTTTACTTCATCAGCCCCGCAGATGCAGCATGGCAACTGGGATGTGACATGTTGCTTATTTAGGGGGATGTGCCAGAAACTGTGAGGTGCAAATCAAGTCTTCTGAAATAAAAAATCAGACCAATTGGAATCTTGTTTATTGTTTCTAATGAACTCAAAACTCAATCTCTTCTTTCTAGACAGGAGTGTTTGAAAGAATGGATGCACTTGGATATAAAACCACTTTCCAAACCATTTGTCATTCACTCTGATAAGAGTGAATTTTGACTGAGCTTTATTTCCAGCTAAAGTTTAAAGCAAGGTGCCAGGCAATACAAACCTGTGTGAACTGAAAAGAAAGAGGAAAATCCTACTCCTTTCTGTTAGCTATATGTTGTACCAGTCAGTCCAGTTACTACAATATCTAAGCATCTCAGTCTTTAATGTGCGTAGCTTCAAAACTTCCATACTACAAAAATTGGTTTTAAAGATTAAAATCAGCTTCTTAAAAATCACTCAGAATGTGAGAACCCATTCCTAACGTGAGTTCGCCTACGTATAACAGGTGAAGATACATTGCAATATGGGGGTGGGTGGGGGGTGTGTTCTGATTTTTTTTTTATTTGTAAAATGTATTTTTTCCAGGCATACAACCAGCACAACCCCAAATATAATATTCATGTAATATGCTGATAAAAAAAACAGAATATCTTTCACGACCCTTCACTCTGCCAGTTCTTATATTTTTCACCCACTTACGCTGTTCTCAATACTGCATCTTCTTGCCTGGGGAAAAATGCAGGATTTATAATATACCAAGAGTGCAAAAAAATCTCAATTTTTGCCCCGCTAAGGTGAAAATTTCAAGTAAAAGGATCCTCTCCCAACACATCCTCGTTTGTGTTTATTTTAGTCTAATCCACTCAGATTTTATGTATTTTTAGATAATCTTCATCATCATAGTATTTGAGCATTACCTCCTACAGCCCACATATGGAAAGAAATGCTCTTGTATGTGGTTGGTAGATATTCAGGAACAAATGGGACTCCAAGAGGAATAAGCCTGAATGGCTAATGACTTCTTTAACACTTGGAAGCGTTTGCTCAAGATGCATTAAGTTTTGATCTTGCATCAGTAGGACCCACACCTTAAATTTGAGTGTTGCTGAATGACAAATGAAAACCAAAATGCACGCACACTTTCAGTTCCCCTAAAGCTATAGTGAAAACTTCTAGCTGATCTTCTGTGCTATCCTGGGATGATTGAGGAGAGAGTCAGGGAGGAAGAAGGGGAGATGATGTGATATAAACCCTCTTCGTTTCTGTGTTAAATAAAGTACGCATGAGGAGCACCCATGCCTTGGTGGCAGAGATGCCTGCAGAGCAGCAATGAGGATACTCAGCAGGCAGGATGGGACTATGCCCAGTCCCACTCATGGAATGGGCTACCCAGAAAAGTTATGAGGGAGGAGACATGTAAAGTACAAATCCATAGGAACTTCCATTATTGCTGGAATAATTTCTAGGCCTTGCATATTATTGGCATGCAAATACAGGAGTGAATGTATCCTGCCTTTTTAATAGGCTGCGCAGGTCTGTGAAAGAAGCAGCCCTATCCAGTCATTTGCTTAATGAAACCTGAAAAAAAGATGAGGTTGGGCTCTATAATGTGATGCTGAAAAGTAATATAATATTCCCATTCGTCTTTTAATCCTCTTTTTTCAGGTGTCTAATTTGGTGCTTCCCCTATTAACCTTCTCATTTCTTTCTATGCAGTACATCAGAAGCCACTGGACCTATTAACATAATATTACCAGTTTATAAGAGGGCAAAGGGAGCAGAAAGTAACTACAAGATAGTTCTGAATCTTTCATCTTCATTTCTAAATCCTGTCATGTCTTTAAAGTACACACTCTCTTTCTTTCTTTCTTGCCACAAGAAACAAGGACTTATTTGAATGTCAAACAGGGACTTAATGAATCCCACAAAATAATCATAGCAGCAGCTGTCCAAGTTAGTTTCTATAAATATTTCTATATGATCTTTACTTAAATTTTTTAAGTGCTAACTCTAGGGTCTGCTTTTTTCTTCCTCTTGCACACCCATTTGAAAACAGGGATGTTAATTTACTAGTTAAGGCCTTTTAAGTGCTTCACTGTAGGCTCAGATTGTGATACTGAATGCTGAGCTCCTCAAGTGTGCCAGCTGAAATGGAGCATGTAACCTTGAGGAGAGAGGCACTCTTGAATAGACTGTATTGCAGTCATGATATTGTTTCTTGAAATAATGTTAGTTGCCATTTGGCAAAGGTTGACACCTCTAGAGTGGTGATTACTAAATAATCTTAGCTTTTACTAACTTGGTGCATCAAAGTACATGTATTGAGGTTTTATTACCTTCCTCTAAGGAAGCATGAGTATACACAGCATTTTTTCCTGTACTCTACCCTTTAAAAGTCTCTCATACAAAGAAGGGCAAATGACAGCAAATTGAAGTTCTGTTGCCTTGACTTCTAACATCTGTGTGCTCTTTCCATCGCTAGCAGGTGCTTATGCTTTCCTTTTGGGCATAAAAGAAGTCTGAGGGTATTCTAAATTTGAATCACTTTATTCACACGTACATACCAGTCCCAAAATGAGGATGTGGAGCCAACATGCCAGGCAGTTCCTTCACGCAGGAATCCTAGCCCAACATCTCTGTCTGGTTCCCAAGAAACAGTTCTTAACAGCAGAACTGATTTAACAGGAGTTGAGGCAGACAGCCAATTTTCAGGCTGCTCACGTTGCCTCCTCTTCTTCCCAGTCTGCCAAGGCACAAAGTCCTTGCATAACCCAAAGACCGAACAGCAAGACAGCAGGTCTCTATAAGAGGCAAAAACCTGCCTGCACGCTGTAAAGGTAACAGTACAAGAACTTGTAGTGATGCTGAGCAGTGGTGCTTCACATACCAATATGCCTGCTTAGCTGTTAAAAGTAACAGGCGACTGCAAAGCTTTAGAGCTTCGCTTTCAGCCGGTGTTTCTGAAGTTGGGTTCTTGCACAAATTATTCGTGTCTGCAAAGCAAGGATAGGAACCAGCTTTCTCATAGTACATTGATACTGTTATTTTGTGTGCTTAGCGACAGGCTTGTTCTCAACAATTTTCATTCCCAGCCTGATCGGTTACACAAACTGGGACATTTTCACTTTGCAAACCTCATTTTTCTTCCATCAATTATAGTAGCTTCCTGCTGACATCTTGTAGGGCATCCCTCAAGAGTGCAGTTTTTCACACATGCTTTCCTCAGAAGAAAAGCAGGATTTATTATTTTTAGTAGCTCAGAGCTGGCTGTCTCCAGCTCTCTGTACCTTTTCCCTTCGATTGTTTCAGATTTGCAAGTAAGATGCCACTAGTAACATTGGAAGGCTGCAATCATTTCCAGCCTGTTCTCAGCACTGCCTACAGACTGATGCAAATTGGCACATTTAAAGCCCAGGCAGACAGCAGCTGTGTAATCCAGTGGCATTTCCTTCTAAAATTTTTTGCACAGCAGAGGAGCTTGAAAGGAACATGAAATGAAGTAACAGTTTGGGGAGAAATCCAATGCCATCCCCAGAGGCAATACTACGCTGAGCAATAAATCTTCTTGTTTGTATCTGCAGAGAGAATAAGGCGCTCCTGACTTGCTGGCTCTGTCTGTGCAGCCAGGCTGGTGCCTGCAGACCTGCTTCCCACAGCAGCTACATCAGGGACCTATTTGACCACGCTGCAATTCCCTTTCAGCGTATACTGCAGGTTTTCTTTTCCATGGAAACCAGGACATTGTCAAAGCAGGAGGATGGGGGAGATGCTGTGTACCTTGTTTCAACCTGACATGGCTTTAGGATATGAGCAGAAAAAGCACCAGAGCCAGACACAGCTCTTGTGGTTTTTTTTTTTTAGCTTGCTAGGTATCTAATAGTCTCAGGCAGTCAGGCAGTGTCTGATGTGAAAAACAAGCTCAAAAAAATCTCAGAGCATCCAGTTCAAACAGAAAAATACCTACTAAACTGGGGAGAAATAGAGACTCAAAACTAGTCGCTATTGCAAAGTTACAGACAGTTACACAGCTTCAAGGTAGAGATGCCTCCCCTCTAATTCCAGCACAATCTGTCACTTGGCTTTGAAGAAAAAGACAGAGTGAACAATAGTCATTCAGGAGCAGAAAACATTGGTGTCTATTGTGTTGGCACATCAGTATTGGAAGAATGATTTCTGCGTGATTTCATTCCTGAGATCCCAGTGAGGGTTTGGGTTTTTTTTGGAACTGCTCCCTTTCAGTAACAATAGGCCTGCTTCTAAATTTCCCATTAAAACAGTGTTTTTGATCAAAAATGCAGTCTCTGCCACATGAATGACTCTGACATCACTGACAGCTCTTTCATCAGGAGATGTAAAATTCCTTGGGTGTATTGAGCTCACCCAAAAGTGGAAGCCTGAGTTGCTTCCCTGTGAGGCCAGTGGGGAGCTGCCCCCATCACCCTCCAGCTTCTCTGTCCCAACTTCTGCTCCGGTAGCAAAACGTACTTTTCTGGCCAGGCTGTGGCCAGCAGCCTGCTGTACATGGCAGTGGCATTTTAGAGGAGTCCACATGGGAGGGGGGACCAGAGAGGAGACACAGAAACCCAAGCTTCAGCTCTCAGGGGACACAGCTTTCTGGCACAGTGAGATAAAATTTAACTTTGAGCTGTCTTACAGTAAAAGGCTGAAGGGCTTTTCTTTCACACCTTCCTTTTACATCACACGGGTATTCTTGTGTTTACCAGTATCTTTAGGCTTTCAGTTCCTCTACCCAACTACAGTCTGTTCTGGTTCTGGGGAAATTTGGAGAAAGGAACTGCAAATGGAAAGTACATCCCCTTCTTTCTATCCACCTCTTCCCCACGCACTTTGGTTAAAAAAAAAA
>VZRU01001294.1:35667-51292 GCA_013398155.1 Pedionomus torquatus | reverse complement strand
AAAAAAAAGTGCAGATCTTGTATCTCCTTTTCTTTAAGCCCAGATTGCTTCTCTTAATGCTTTCTCTAGTGATTTCAGCACCACTTTTTTGTTCAAGAAGAAACAAAACACTTCAAATTTAAAAGACAGGAATTTTTGCTTCCATTTTGTCAAAAAGGCTGGGCTCCTTCCAGGTTTAGAAATACAGTCAAACCTGCCAAGTTTTGTCAAACATTACCTTCTTGTAACAAGAAATAGTCATACTTTTTGGATTAAAGAGGAAAAGCAACCATTGAATTGCCTTCTATAAGAGGGAAGGTTCTGTAGCTTCTTGGGTGCAGACATGGAGGAGGAGGAATATGAAAAGACAGAATATAAAAAAAAAAAAAAAGGCAGACAGAAATACCCAGCTGAGGGCCAATATGAGTTTATAATTGGTACCAGATTCTGCCACTCTTACTCATGCAGTGCAATCCCTATTGATTTCTGGAGGAAAGGATAAGATAATGTTTAACATAAATTAAGATTACTGAATCTTGTCCTTGAGAATCAGGGGTCAGGAAGCTGGTATCAATTCAACTGTTGTGTTCCTGACTGGCAAGCCTGCTCCATTCAGGGTTAATTAACTGATTCCTTGGAGCAGAAGCATTGTGGAAGAGCATAATCATTACCATTTATATTCGTTCTGATATGATGTATTTCAACTCCTCCTCCCTCCTGTCTTAAACAGAGTGATCTGGTGAAGGGGATGACAAGTCTTTGTAGAAATGGTCTCAAATTCTGTCAGATACTCATAGTTTAAGTTGTATAGAATCACAGAATCATAAAATGGTTTGGTTTGGATAGGACCTTGAAGATCATTGAGTTCCAAACCCCCTGCCATGGGCAAGGACACTTCCCACTAGGTCTTGATTGTTCAGTTGCTAAAAGCCCCATCCAATCTGGCCTTGAACACCTCCAGGGATGGGGCAGCCACAGCTTCTCTGGGCAACCTGTTCCAGTGCCTCACCACCCTCACAGGAAGGAGTTTCTTCCTCAGATCTAATCTAAATCTCCCCTCTTTCAGCTTAAAACCCTTCCCCCTTGTCCTATGGCTTCCATCCCTGATCAAGAGTCCCTCCCTATCGCTCCTGTAGACTGCTTTAGGTACTGGAGAGGGCTCTAAGGTCTCTCTGGAGCCTTCTCTTCTCCAGCCTGAACAACCCCAACTCTCTCCGCCTGTCCTCACAGAAGTCCTCCAGCCCTTTGATCATCTTCATGGTCCTCTGAACCCATTCTGAATCCATGTTCTTCCAATGCTGAGGACTCCAGAGCTGGATGCAGTACTCCAGGCGGAGTCTTGCCACAGTGGAGGGGCAGAGTCCCCTAATAGCAGTACTATATCAGACATCGTGTGAAAGCCAGTAATACACACATTCTTTATTCCAGATCATTTTCTAAGTTTGCATGATCCACAACCTCATCTTTACTGGGCAGACCTCTCAATTTTTTCAACCTCATCTTTACTGGGCATGTCAACCTTTGCTACTCAGACTACTCCAACATGTGGGAAAGAAGCATTGATTTGAGTTCCAGCACGGTGCCATGCATCATAATAATACTGAAGTGATTGGTACCAAGTCCGAATTCTGGAGTTGGACCCAGTCTCGCTGCCAGGAGGGAAGGTAACAGAGAGGGGCTACAACTGTGGCCTCTAAAGGGACCTGACTGCTCTATGTTCTTTCCCTGTGGCTCACAGTGTGTGAAGATCACAGAATCACAGAATGATAGGGTTGGAAGGGACCTCTGGACATTATTTAGTCCAAGCCCCCAGCCAGAGCAGGTCCACAAGGTGCTAATTTGTTCATGTTTTCCTCTGTTCATTAATGTATTCTGTCCTTAAAAATTCAGCTTTTTGAAATGGTAACTTGTATTGTCTGTGTGAAAGATTAATCACAAGGAGGTGCTTGAGGTGGGAAAGCTTTTTCTGGAGTGGTTCCACGTTGTCAACCAGTCATTCTGAATGGCAGCTTCCAGTTAGGTCCCTTGGCTGTTGGAAGTGACATTTAGTCTGACATGTGCCAGCCGTGCAATCTACCTAGCTTTGCACAGTGCAAATATTAGCATAAATGCATATTAAGATACTGTGTGTTAGCTCCTTAACTGAAATAAAGAGTTATTATTAACTGCAGTTCCAGTGGAGGCAAGCAAATAATGTTGATTCACACTGGCTTGAGGATTTGGCCTTTATCACTTCTTTATATGCTTTTAAAAAGAACTGCCAACTAGATAGTTCAGGCTTTTCCTGGAAAATGGCAAGTAATTGTATGCTTTGGCTGCCTAGTGGTAATATTGAAGAATCTTTCTCAGAAATAGTTCTGCTGGATAGCCGGTTCCTTGGGTAAGAACTACTTATTTAGCTCAATCTTTCATTCTAGGCTTGTCCCTCAGGCTAGTCTTCTTTCTCTCGGGGATCTCATATGAGTGGATTTTGAAGAACAGCTCTGATGCTCCAGGAAATCTGTGTGTCTCACCAGTCTGATCTTCAAAGGAGGTCCTGGACCAGCTGCACCCAGCCACGCTGAGCAGAGACCCGCCAGCAGCCCTGCACCCAGATCCCTGTGTCCCTGTATGGAAAAGGTACCAAAGTCACTGAAAAACTCTAGTGTTGCTGCACAAATGCAAAGCGACGGGGGTGCACATGAAGTAACACCAGAGCTTCCTGCTAAAGCATGACGTCCCTGCTCTGCACCCACCGTGGCTTGGGGACAGGGCCCTGTGCCAAGCACCCTGCATGCTGCGGTTGCCCCAGCAGCTCCTGAGTGGCTCCTGCAGCACCGCTGATGGCCATTCTGGTGGCCATCTTTGTTTGAAAAGCCGTTTTTTGTTTATAGTATCATTTGATCACAGTTTTCTTGGGCAGTTTTGCCTCGAGTAGGTATGCTGTGGGTGCATCTGCAAGCATTCATACAGCGAGATAAAATTGCTGGTGATGCTCATCTCCCCCTCCTGCCTCCAAGCGAATGCTCGTGTGCCTGAATGCCCATGTACAGACACAGATGCACGTGCGCAGCACCTGATCCCGCTTCTTCATTATTTTTAGCCCAATTCCCTGAGTTGTTCTGCTTCCTGCTGATGAATGGAAAACTGTAGTAGTGCTGTTTCATTTCACCAAGCCTCTCAAGTGTAGAAATTATGGCAAATTTGAGAACAAGTGAGATTAGATTGATAGTTACACCTCCTTCTTTAATTAGCCAGTCACGGGATATGTGGAGTCAAAGGAGGGGGGGAGGGGTGGGGGATAAGATTTTACCATGGTGATAGTGCTGGAGGTTCTTTCTTGTCTGTTCTTTCTTGTTTGTCTGTTGCTACTGAGAATGAACCCTTTCGTGATGTGCGTTTTATTTACAGCTGCCCTGACTTTGCTACATCAATGGTTTCCCTGACCTTGGCTCAGTGATTATGCAACAGAGCGTTGTAAATTATCTTGTCACCAGAATCTCCATTTAGACAAGTATAATCACTTCCTTGTAAGAACCCGGGCCTGGTGTACAGAAACAAAAAAGAATCTACTGCATAATAATGAGAGCAACATGCTCTTAGGGATGAAAAAGTGCCTCTGCCATATGGAAAACTACCACATACGGGTAGTTGGAACCTGAACGTCATTAATTTGTGCAAAGTGCTTAGTAATCCTTGACAAAAAAAAGGTGCTAAAGTGTAAAATATTATTTTTAGCTGCACTGTGAAATGCAGCGTGCCCCGTCCTTTATTTGAGAGAGTCTCTCTGTGCCTCCTCACTGTGGTGACACTTGGCAGCGCTGCAGTCACTGTTTGGCAGTCCCTGCTCCTGCAGGCTCCATAATGCAAGGAGCGTTCTCTGCCTTATTGGCTCCCTGATCAATGTGACTTGCAGCCTAGTTTTGCTGCGCCCGTGGTAATAAAACACGTAAGGACTCGTCCTTTCCAATGCATTGGAGGGGTGAAGTGGAGAGATTGCATTCCGCTCACTGCAGGCAAATCAGGTTGTGGAGATGAGGAACCGAATGGCCGTGTGTCTGCAGGTGTGTGTGTGTGCACACACATGCATACTGATTGCTTCACGGATGTGTATCCTCACCGGGCTTTGCTATCCGGGCTGTGGGAGATGTGACAGATATAACTATCTATATTGGCTGTGATAGCAACGTTTGTGTCTGGCCAGCTAGAATCAGTTTAAGATGTAGCACATTTGCTAATGCCAAATCTGTTCTCATGTTCGTTTCGCTTCAGCTGAGAATTACACTTTCCCTTCTTCTCTCTCTGAATGATGGAAGATGTCCCTCCCATAAAAGAAGCCTTCCATGTGACTCTAGACCATCAGCAACTTTCCGTTTGTCTTTCCCAAACCTTGAATGTAAAACTTTGGGCTGTTATATTATTATTACTGTATATGAGGGAGTGACGCTGTCTTGTTCTTACTCCAAAGTCTTTACAATTAGTGCTCAAGCACAGTACTTTCTCCTCTCCCTCTCCATAGTAACAGGGGAACTGTTATTTTGGTATATTTGTTAGGAATGTATTTAGTATTCACTGAATAAGCTCAGAAGGCAGTATTTCACATAGAATAATTATGAATATGTATTTACTTGAATAAGCTGTTGATTTTGCATGAATTCTGCACACTGTTACTTAGGCAAATATGCTAATGATTGATGTGTGAAAATTTACTTAATTTTGGGCTTGTCAGACTAACTAACATAGTGATCCAAATCCAGAAAATTATTTCCTTATACCTAAAGAGCCATAACAATTAGAGGAATATTCCAGGGAACCTGATTCCTAGTACATCAAATCCTTCTGTATGGACATGATGATTTTGCAGCAATATTTTCAAACACAAATTTATTTTGCCATTGTCCTTTGGTGTTAGTGTTCCATCAAGTCCTCATAGTTGTATTAGCTGTATCAGGAAACCAATTTCATTAGGATTTATTATGTGGTCTCTGTGACAAACATGGTGGACAGTACTAAGGGCAATGCTGCCAATGGGCAGTGCCAGCAGGCAATGGCTATCTCGGTAGGCAATGGGGAGAAGTGAATGTCATTTACTTGAACTTTGACAAGGCTTTTGACACTCTTCAGTAGTATCCGAGGTGCTGAGCTGGAGATTTGAGAACTGATCATGAGACTGACAAGATTGTATGGAAAATTGGCTGCACCACAGGGCTGAAGGAAGAGCACACAGCAGGTCAAAGTTGAACTAGTGAGTGGTTACTACTGGTGTTCCTCAGGGGTCGCTGCTGGCTCTGATACTATTTACTGTCTTCATTAAACCTGTGAGGGTGGTGAGACACCGGAACATGTTGCCCACAGAAGCTGTGGCTGCCCCATCCCTGGAGGGGTTCAAGGCCAGGCTGGATGGGGCTTTGAGCAATCTGCTCTAGTGGGAGGTGTCCCTGCCCATGGCAGGGAGGTTGGAACTCGACGGTCTTGAAGGTCTCTTTCAACTGAAACCGTTCTATGATTCTCTGTTTCTATACTGGAGCAAGTTCAGCAACAGCCACCAGGATGCTCAGGGACTTGGAGCCTATGGTGTACAAGGACAGGCTGAGAAAACTGCTTGTTCATCCCGAAAAAGGCATGGCTAAAGGTGTATCTTATTGCTCTGTATAACTATCTAGTAAGTGGTTATAGAGAAGATGGAGCCAAACTCTTCTTGGGGTGCACAGCAAAAGGGCAAGGGCAGGGAACACCAGCTGCAGCAAGATGAATCCCAATGAGATATGAATAGAAGAGCTTCATAGGGAAGATGATCAAGCACTAGAAGAGGAGCTCAGAGAGGTTGTAGACTCTCCATGCATGAATATATTAAAAACCAACCTGGGTAAGGCCCTGAGTAACCTCATCTCTCTTCAAAGCTGACCCTATTATGGAACAGAGACATGAAAGCTCCCTTACAGTTTATTTTATGGTGAACACTTGTAGTGAATTTTGCACTTGGAAAAGTATTCCTTTTGTCTGTATTTTGGATATTTTTCATGTCACTGTAAATTCCACCAGAAAGGCATCCAAAGAATGGGAGTTTTGCTGAAGAAGTGAGCACTGAGACTAATTTGTATCATGACAGTCTGGCTATGAATTTATAATGGTACCACTCTAAAACCTGGCAGGTTCCATACCTACCGATCTCTGTGGCTGCGCCTTAATCACCTGCTTCTAGGGATGACAACCTTTCGGTGCTCTCCTCCACACCCTGACAGCACCGGGTGGGCTGTGCCACCCCATGCAGGTAGAAAGACATGTGGCTGCTCTTCAATGCCATGGTCAAAGAGCCAAACATACAACCCAGGTGTCTCTCGCATCACTTGCACACAGAGAAGTCTCGCAGAGAAGTTCTGAGCTGACCTGAGTTCGAGTCAGTAGGAATCAGGTCATTGGTATCAACGACAGCAATATTCCACTTCCCTTCCCTAAGACACGTGCATACAAATCCTCGAGGCAACATTTAATGCAAAATTAAACTAGGTAAGCAGACTTACACAAGAGCACTACTTGTTTTGTGTGATCTTTCTTTTTATTTTTTTAAATGGGAATGGAGCATAGCTTGCAAACTGAATTTAATAGTTCATTCCTGATGATGAACCAGAAACAGCCATTTTCAAGTGAGTTTTTATATGGAGGAGAACGCTTTGCACGTTGCTTGGGTATTTCAGTGGCAGGGCACCTATTCCAGTTCTCTGGCTGATGTGCTCAATGAAGCAGGCATAAAAGACTCCTCCAAAGAGTTTAAGAAGCTTTCTTAAGTCCCCGGGGAGCATTTTAGTTTCTGTGTGTATGGAAAATAAATTTCTAAGAAGAATTAAACTTCGGGGTAACAGCACGGCACCAAATTTTTCAGCCTTGCTCTACTAATGTAACCAATTGAGTACAAGATGTGTTGCTTGCCATTTCCCGGAATAAAAAAATGAGCTGTTGAGTCTTAATGCGCTATTCCAATTATGGTTATAAAATACTGAATCAAGCCTTTCTTTAAAAAAAAACCAAAACCACCAGTTGGAATTAAACAGTTCAACAGAATTAATAATGATTCCAGATGGGCCTTTATTTGGCACTAAGAAGCATGTGAAAGGAAACATTTTCATCCAGAAATCTGAATGATTTATAAAAGTTCTTGAGAGATTTTTCACTAGTAAAGATGCCCTTTCAACCTCTGCACATTTGGAGCTAACAAAGGAAGTGACACTCACTGAGTGAAAATCTTGGCTTTGGTGAACACACATATGTTGATGAGCAGAAGTGCCTGAAATAATATAAAGAAAAACTCTAGCAAAGCCAGGTCCTCAACCCACTCTCTGCTCTATTTCCCTATGAGTAAAAGAAGAAGAGTAGCGGTTCCTCACCTTGAAAAGGTACTGAAAATAGGAAATCCTTTGTCATTGTGGGGCAGGTAGGCATCAGGGAGTGACATACCTATAGCAAAATGTTGAGAATAAAAGCAGCTTCTGCTTGCAAGTTAAACGTTTCCTTAGGTCTGAGAGAGACAAGACATTGGGCCAAAAGGAGAGAAGTCTGTGTTTGTCAACAGTGCTTTTAGTATCTAAGGATGGGCAGATTTTGGACTACTGGAAGTAGCAGAAGGCAGAGTTATAAGCTCTCATGCAAAAGTGAACAATATCTTACTCCGCTGACTAATTGCCTCCCTTTTCCACAGCATCTCTGTTATAACCACAAAGAATTTAGTAGACATTTAGCGTTCTTAAGTGCAAGACAGCAGCTGCAGTTAGGAAAAGAGTTAGCATCATGTGGTCAATCAACCTCTTTACTGATCACCGTGATTCATGGATTATATTAAACGGAGGAACAAGGAAACGGATTACACAGACTTCATGTGTTACATTAAATCAATTATTAATAGACAGCTGGGTATCCTACTGCCTTGTACTCTGTTAGGAACTTGTGAGAAAGATGAACAGCAAAGCAGAAGCTAATACATTGCCCCAAACCGCTATTTTTTTACCAATTATGGTTTTAGCCTAGTGTCAGTTAATGGAAATTACTGAATTTCGCATCCTGCCTCCTCTATGATTTACAACCCATTCCTTAATCAAGACTTTAGGGAGGATGTCTTTTGTATGGGGAGTGGAAGTAACAACATATGGCTTCATGTCTCACATTGCAGCCATTTGTAACCTGCAGGTTAGCTTCTTTTTTTCCTACAAAGCCCAAGGGACCCCTCTTGATGCAGCCACCTCCCAATGCCCAGAACCTTTCTCCTTGCTGAGTGCCCCTATTTTATTCCAGTGTTCCTTCCCTTTATTCTACCACCTTAACGCTTTCTGTCTGCCAATGTCAGAGTCTTTCTTTGCACATATGACTGCCCAATTATTCGTAATTTTTGGGCCTGGGTTCAGCAAGTCTGTTTGGAGATGACAGTTGCTCTGCACACACAACTCCCTTTCATAACGGTGGTCCTGAGGCTTGTATCAGGCTCCTGAGAGCACTTTTTTTTTTTTTAATGAGTAAATGGCATTCCAATTTTTCCTGTTTTAAAATGCTAACAAATAGTTCCAGGGGCAAATAAATGGATTCCAATACTTCTTAGAGCCATCATGTGCTGACAATCAAATGGCTTTCACAGAAACACAGAATGATATGGAGTTGGAAGGGACCTCTGGAGATCATCTAGTCCAACCCCCTTGCTGGAAGAGGTCCACCCAGAGTAGGTTGCACAGGAATGTGTCCAGGTGGGTTTTGAATGTCTCCAGAGAAGGAGAGTCCACCACCTCTTTGGGCAGCCCATTCCAGGGTTGTGCCACCCTCAAAAGAAAGAAGTTCTTCCTCATGGTTAGGTGCAACTTCCTATGTTCAAGTTTGTGCCTGTTACCTCTTGTCCTGTCACTGGGCACCACTGAGAAAAGACTGGCCCTGACTCCCTGACACCCACCCTTTAAGTATTTACAGGCATTGATCAGATTCTCCCTCAGCCTTCTCTTCTGCAGACTAAAAAGACCCAAGTTCCTCAGCCTTTCCTCATCAGGCAAGATGATGAGCAACATCAGAGAGATGTTCTAGCCTCACCATCTTCATGGCCCTTTGCTGTACCCTCTCCAGCAGTTCCCTGTCCTTAAGTTCTATGAGGATTTAAGGTTTTATCCTGTGTCATAACCCTTGTTATAATTTAAATGAATGATTAGGAATTTAATTCATTGATTCTAATTATTGACAATCACCAAGAGTGAGCCTTTAGTGTTTTATTTTTAATTCCATCTTAGCATACAAGCAGTATATTTCTACCTTCTGTTAACTGTAAATTTAAGAAACATCCAAACTGTTGCCTTTCACTTCCTGAATTTTCCAGGCCTTCAATTCTTTGCCCTTTATCGCAGCATGACCTTGGGGGGAAAAAAAACCCGCCAACCACAACCTTTTGGCCTGCATGTTGGATCTGTGTGTCAGACCTAGGAGCTTTTTATGTTTGTCTGTGTGCACTGAGGCAGGTTCCCACACCTCACACACCCCTCAGCCCTGTGGTCTTCAGGTTGTCCTGGCTGCCCTGAGAGCTACAGCCATGGACACTGCTTTCCTCTTCACCCCCACCATGAATTTATCCCCTTGAAAAGGGTTGACAAGGGTTTGCTCTGTTCCTTCTTGTTCTTGCTTGGTTTGTGCTGGTTTTGCTGAAGAGATTGGTGTTTGAGCTGATAATGTGCTTTTTCTTCTCTCTGCCGCCTTCAGTAGCCTCTGTGGAGCAAAGTGTATCATGTTGTCCATGTCTTTGTAACTTTTCCATTTGTTCAGCCTGTTCAGATGAATCTGACTTTCTAGTTTGAAACCAAAACTCATCCAAGGGAATGGAAAAATTCCTAATTCCCTCAGTTTCTGGGCCTCATAAACTTGGCTTGTTTCTCCAAAGCTTTGCATCTTTTGTATAACTATTTATAACTTTGCGAAGTCGGGAGGGGAGAAGTTTTTCTAAATGTTGCCCAAATGGAATATGAGGGTTTCACACCCCCTCTTGCATAGCTATAAGTGAGCTAGAAAACCCAGAAAATCTGTTATGCAGAATAAAATAATGCTAACTATTCGGAGTCCATGTTGGGCTTAGGCAGGCAGACCAAAGCACCAGCAACTCTGCCTAGGAAGTGCAGGGAAAAAAGCCAAACCTCATAAACATTTCTTTTCAAGGAAAATAGGTTTTGAAACAATGTCAATAAAGACATTACCAAAAACATGTTTTTCTTCTAGGAAAAGACCATCCAGGATGGAGGGGTTTTTCCATTTAGGAATAAAAGAAGTCTGTGAAAAAGCTATCAAAAGAAGCAAAGCAATCTGGACAAGAAAAGGAACAATCAAATGAAAATTAACCTTTTGGGTTTTTCTTTTTTTTTTTTAGGATTGTAGGTGCTGTCAGTGAAATATTTAAATGTCTCCTTTTCTCACAAAAGGTCAGTTTCAACACAGAAATTTCAACCTATGTTTTTTTTTTTTTTTCCTTCACACGCTTGTGCAAAATGCAGATGCTAATGCTAACGTTTATTTACAAAAATAACCCTAGGTTGGAATGAACCACATACACGGCTCCAGGTCTGTGTTATTTCATTTTCAGGATATATCCTTCACAACACCTTTCAGTCCTGTGAGAGAGAGGCTTTTAGTTGTTCCCTTCCAACTGGGAAAGGGCAGTTCCCAGCCTGTTCCTTGGCTGTGGTCTCTATCAGATCCTTGCTGCCACAATGGCAGGGTCCCAGGGAAGAGACATTAAAGTGAGGAGAGAGGTTCTGTTTCTAATGCAGATCCTGAGCCATTAAATAGCTACCTGGATGTGTGGGCACACAGTGCCTGGGTTAAAGGAAAAAGTACAAGCCAAAACAGATTGTTTATTGACACAGTTTTTCTTCATAAAAAATGCAGATTTGCAGCAGGACCCTGTGTATTTCTGATGTGCCGGAAGAAGGCGTTTGAATGAACTGGCAGATTGTAAAACCCACTAGAAAGTGAAGCTGACTTCTGCTTTCCCAGTTGCCTTGGTGATTAACATGAGATAAATACAGTCCTTCCTATGTCTATTCTTAAATCTCTAAGACAAAGAGTTTTTTGACTTTGTGTTGCAAGACATGAAGGTGTTTCAAACAGCCAGAATTTCACAAGGGCTGGGCCTTCCTCCTCATAATCTCCCTTCACTTGCGATGCCTTTCTGCTCTGAAGGTCACCTTATAGTCACCAGCTGAGCACCTCCTGAACTGTTTTAGGGCCAGGAGGGGAACCGACCCTGGGGGAGATCCAGCTCAGTGAGGTGTGTGCCTAGATGTGAAGCTCCCAGTAGTTAAGAATACCAAATCATATGTAATTATCTTCAGTGCCGTTAACGCCCCGTAAGCATTAGAACAGCAAAAAGGTGGTTGTCTGTGAGAAAGAGCAGATTACTGGGCTGGAAATCAGAATTTCTGCTTCTGCCTCTGGCGTCCTCACGGAGCTGTGCAGCCCTGAGCCGGATAACTCGTATCTAATCCCCCTCTTCTTTCTCCTCCATCGTCTCTATTTAGAGAGTAAGTCCTTTGTGACAGGGATCCTGTCTCTCCTCTCTCACTGCGTGTTTGTACAGCCCACAATCGGCCACAATCTCTGTTGACTGCTCCAAAAATGCAGAGCCTTCAGAGGAGCCTTCTGATACAGAAATCCTCACGTGTGATGGTTTCAGGAAACCTGGCCCTGCTGCCTGTTTTCCCTTCTCCTTTCCGAGGATCTCCGGCTGTTTGTGAGCGAGCATCAACATGAGAAAGAGCAAATGCTGTTGACCTTGTTCAGGATCAAGAGAGAGAAGTACAGAAATGCAGAATGGATTTCTCCAGTTTATAGAGCAAACAGGCTTATTTATTTATTTATTTATCTTTTTTTCCTCCCCTATTCTGTAATACAAAGAGACAAAACATTTTTAAAAACAAAAAATTCCCAGCATATCTTCAAGTTTTTACCTCCCGCTCCCTCTCCCTCTTCACAAGCTGGCAGAAGCCACTACATCTGCGAGTATGTGCTTCCTTTAATGTCCTTACTTCCCTTTCTGCTTCTCTGCTGACCTCTGGAAAATCTCCAGGGATTACTGGAGCAAATCTCAGCCGGTGTCTCCTGCACAGAGGCAGCCACTGAACATGTGTGTTATGCCTAATCCATCCTGAGGCTATAGACACCTACATCCACCTATCTCTATTTACCCACAAATTAGACATTTTTTGGTGGGATTTGAACATCCACACATTGATAATAATCTGGGGGTGGGGTATGGTCTTGGTTGGGTTTTTTTTGTTTGTTTTTTTTTGTTTGTTTGTTTGTTTGTTTGTTTTTTTAATTTATTTTACATGTTTTTAACTGGGAAGAAAAAGGACCATCACCACCCTTCATTTAACCTCGCAGCTCCATGGTGGAGGAAACAAATTAGAACAGCATCTATTTTAAAAATGAGGAAATTGAGGTAAGAGATTACAGTACAATTTGTCTGCTGAGGTTGAAGATGGAGCTGACAGTGCTTGGGCAAGAGCAGCCCGTCACCTGAGTGCTACCCAGCCAGGGAAACCATTCTCCTTCAAGCCAAAACCTTCCCTTTTCCCCACACGGCGAAATGGAGAGCTGCCTTTTCCATTTTGCACATTGTGCATGCATTTGGAGCTGCTTCAAAAAGGAAGTTTAAAAAATAAAAAAAAAAAAAAAAAAAAGGAGAAGTTGTTATTTCAGACATGTTTCCTGGGTTGTTGTTTGTTTTTGATGTTTTCAGTCAAAGCCAAATGGCACGAAGCAAATGCAGCCCTGGCTGCGGCGAGCCGTTTCCCTGGCTGGCAGGGACACCTAGTGGGTAGGGCAACGCGTGCTGGAGAAGGCAGGGAAAAACATGCTCTCTTGACTTCCCACCAAGGGCAATATTTCACCTTCTGAGTCATGCTTGTGCCTAATTGACGCCCATGTTGTCCTCAGGCATTAACACAGAGTTGAGACGAGTTTGCAGCCAAACTCCCTTCAAGAAAGGGTGACAGCAATGTGAGAAGGTGATCTGCCCAGCATAACCTTAACTACTGCTAACGGGGAAGGGCTGCCAGCCCAGCTTTTGTGCCATTAATTCTTGTGAAGCCTGTTGCAGCCCTAATAACACCTACACTGGCTATATACGAGAGCTGACTCGATGGTGGCGTGATTCATCTCTGTCTGCAGTTCTGCGTTTCATGGGGTATTGCACTGGGGCCACTGTTATTGTATTGCAGACACACACAAAATGACGTTTGCTCCTGCTCTTAGTGGTATGGCTTCAGCAGAAAAAGCTTAAAAAGAAAAGGAAGGCAGTGTGACCATCTACCCACACACATACACAAAACCAGTAGGGCTGGTGGATGTCAGGGAGAG
The DNA here is from genome assembly GCA_013398155.1 of Pedionomus torquatus. NCBI lineage: Eukaryota > Metazoa > Chordata > Aves > Charadriiformes > Pedionomidae > Pedionomus > Pedionomus torquatus. The sequence goes on along the minus strand of VZRU01001294.1, from coordinate 37,966 downwards.
ACCCAAATCCGTCCTGCCTCCTAATTGCTGGTGGCACAAGCCAGGCTTTACTGGCCCTCAAGCTGTTTCTTAGTTTGGCTTCTTTGCTGCATTCCCTTCACGCAGGGCTATGGACAACTTTTTTTTTTTTTCCCTGGCCTCTATCCAAGCACCTGTCTGAGAGGGCTGGCATGCGGATGCTGCGTTCCCAGCCGGTGGCGTCCCTAAAATCCCCCAGCCCGTGCCAGAACCAGCATGTTACATGTGAGAGGTCTCGTGCAGGGAAAAACCAAGCCCTTTTATAAGCATGTGATTTTTTTTTTTTGTCTTCAGGATGAATGCTTTTCCTCTGCAAACTACAAAATCTGGAGGGCGAGAAGGAGAATCCTCCTGCTCCCACTATATAGGCCCTGAAGAGGTTCTTGCACTTAAAAATTTAAGATGAACTGCAGCTTCTGAGTCAGAAAGAGATCACCTAAAGAGTAGGAAGCATTTATGCTCTGGACATTTTGAAATCATTGTCTTCTGATCTAATTATGTGCTAGAAGTAAAACTGACACCATCTTGGTTATTAAGTCCTTTTCTTTTTTTTTTTTCATGTTTTACCAGGAATTCTATTTTAGGATTAATAGGCACTTGCATCATTTCTGTCCTATGTGCTATATTAAGGAGCATCTACATCATCAGCAAATATTTTTGTTGTGCTGTTACTGTGCACAAAGTCAAATGTGAAGGTACAGAGCTATTTTTTTTCCCCTGGCCTCTCAACATAAATGGAGTCGCTTATTCCTCATCAGTTCCTTCATTGAAAGAGGAGACTTAATTCTCATTTAATTAAATTAATACATTTGAACATACACTGAGGGGGTAAAAATTACTCCTTTCTGACACAGCTGCATTGACAGTTTTGCAGCAGGACATAAATATCTGTATGCTAAATACTGATGATGGGAAGAAACAGTAGACAATATAATAAAGAAGACTTTTGGCACTAGTAACCTGAATTCTTACATATAAGCTAGCAAAATGCAGTTTATGCAAAATTATGATTATTAGTTTGTATACAAATAGATGAAAAATTTCTCAGAGTGTTATTACAAATGACTCAATGTCAAATGGCAAGCAAATTTCAAGAGAGTGTTCCGAGCAGATGTGCAGAGATCTTCAAAACTGATTTTAGTCAATATTTTTATTAGTGATTTGGAGGATAAATATAGAGTACACTTATAAAATTTGCTCAGTCTGGCAGGCAGGATCAGAATGCAAAATGATAAATTGAAGAGATGGTCTCAGATCAACGAGATGAAGTTCACTAATGACAAGTATGAAGCACTACACTGCAGAGAGAGATAACAAATGCATAAATACGAAATGGGAAGTAATCAGCTCAGTGTCAATATGAGAAAATGATCTTGTGTGTGTATAGTGGTTCATAAATTAAATATGATTCAACAATGTGATTATGGTGCAAAAATTGCTAATCCCACCTGGAGTTCTGTAACAGAAGTGGTGTGAGGGGAAGAGGAGAGATTGTACAGGCATCAGGCTGGACACCTGCAGCTCCTTAATTACAATCCTTAATCTGCCCAAGCAGATCAGGCTGCCCATCACCTTCCAGACCTTCCCAACCTTCCCTTTCCCACCTCTCCAGGCCCTTTCTCCAGCCACAGCCACGTCCTCGACCTCTTCTTCCCTTTCCTTCTTATGGAAAAACATGACTGGTGACACCAGGGGAGGTCTCCATATGGATCCTACAGGCACATACAAGTCCATATAGACAACATGCACTGCTCAGGAGATGCTCCAGGGACTCTGTCGAGGAGAACATTTACCTCTGCAGATGCACTGGCTCTGGGCAGCTTTGGTCTGAGCCAAGGGAGTTCCATGCAAACTTGGCGCTGTGTCACTCGCAGACACAGCTCAGTTTGAAGGGGAAATAAATACATGAAAGAAAGAAGGGAGGAGACAACCCTCCGAGAATTACAACCATCCCGGGCAAGAGAAGAAAACAGAGGAAAAACATTGCATTTCTTCGCCTCGTTCTTTTTACCACAATGAAATTTTTGAAGGTTTTTCTTGTGAAGTAATTTTTCTTTTTAAATCACCCACAATTTAACACTACACAGAACCATCTCCATTGCACCATGTGACAATCGAGGGAGCTGTAGCCGCTGCCTCGGCCGCAGCAGGACATTAAACGTCCTCCCTCCTTTCGTCCCTTTCGTATGCAGTGTGGGAGCAGGAGGGGTGAGCCAGCGCTAGCAAAAACATGAATATACGCTTCAGAAATCATAACTGGATCACCTAAAGATGGGGGGGG
>VZRU01001294.1:0-35635 GCA_013398155.1 Pedionomus torquatus | reverse complement strand
GGGGGGGGTTGGGTGGTTGTGCCCAAAATGCCTGGGGCCTGCCGCTAGATGGCAAACTTTAATTTTTAAATTCCGGAGCTGCTGAGCAGGAGGTGGGTCCCGGCAGGGCTGGGGGCGCAGGGCAATGGCCGTGACCGTCGCTGTCGCCGCACCGTGGGTCACTCGGGCCACTGCCAGCCCGTCAGATATCCCGTTTCTTCTGGGACACCCGCCAGCCAAAGATTTCCATCTCAGGATACTGCTGGTGCACACAAAATTGCCCCGAGGTTCTTCCCCAGGTGCCACTTCCCCCAAAGCAGGGAACAAGCCACTCTCCTGGCATTTTTCTCCTTATGGAGGGGTCCCAGTGATGGCCTGAGCAAGGATAAGGGGGACAGAGACCCAGGGGGTTGTTTGGGTGAAGAAGGAATAGGGACAGGGCTCTGCTGAGTTGGTCTCACTGGCAGCTGGATGCTCCCCAAAAAACCACCACCCTTTCTCCTCCAGCCTTGGTTTTTCTCCTTCTCTTGGCCAGGGGCCCGGGTTGGTGCGCTGGAGAACAGAGGTGCTTTTCAAGGCTGGAGACATTGTATAGGGTGGGAAAAAGGCTTTTCTGCTCTTCTCTCCCTGATGATTATCTTGGAAAGCATTAAGAGGTAAGCTAAGAACGCGACTGAACTGACCGCAGTCTTCTCCAGATCTTTATCGATCCCTGCACATCAGAGTGATGCCAGCAATGCAAGTGACTCTGGGTCTTACCTGTCCTTGCCATATTGTGAAAAGTACTATTAGCACATAAAGTTAGATATATATATTTTAAGGAGCTCTAATAATATTGCCAAAATCAATCTTCATTTTCTTGTAAACTAAATGAAATTATTCATCTTTCCTGTGAGCCATGAGTGTTGCCATATTTTAATCATTAAATCTATCTCAGGGTGAAGAGGTATCTCTGGGTGGGTACTGCGAAACTCAACCCCAAGTCTGAGAATAGGGATTCCTCTATAGGAATGAACCGCTTGGTCATTTTTCTCATGCCATAGGTCTTAGACCAAAAGCTGACCTTATGAGCAACACTGCTTCTAACATGAGGACTGCAAGAGGTTTCAATGGGGTAAATCACATTTCCTCCACAAGTACAGTTAACAATTCTGTGTAATACTACCAGGAAGAATGTTTCATCACCACAGCAGACAATGTTTTTGTGGCAAAGCCCGGTGGTTAACACAGCAACTTCTGCAAACCCTCGTAGGGTTTTCTTGGCATCTGCCATTTGTGGCAGTCCTTTGAGATCTATTAGAATTTTTACTTACAAAGTCATTCAATATCCAGCAGTTGTGCTCTACACACTAAATCTCTTGCAGAATTTTGCAAAATGTTACGCAAAATAGCGTGTACTTTTACTGATTTGTTCTCTTTTAAATTGTGTAGAATAAATGCCATAGGAAAAGATGTATTCTTCATCTTCTATATTTCAATTATTTTTCAGTTGTCTGATCCTACGTCCAGCACCATTAGCTGAAACCAAAATCAAAGACATTCCTTCTAGCTGACGAAGAGCCGGCTCTTCACTGTGGTCTTCAGAGCTTCTTTCTATTTGAAGGCCAAACTTCTCAAGGTGGGCAAGCATCTCCCCTGGCTCCATGCAGCAGAGTTAATAATTTCAAAGTAATCTCCTGAAATGAGTCTTTACCAACAAAAGCAGTATTTCCTGACTGGAATTTTGGTGTTGCAGGAAGGTGAGGAGCTCAGAATACCCTGGGGATAAAAGGACTTTTATCCCAGTGGCGATAAAGGACTTCTCCTTCTAGGCCTCTTGGTGAAGCCCTTCCCCTGAGGCAAGGGTTGGTACAGCACATTCAGGAGGAGGCCCCTGCCTAATTATTTTCTTCCTATGGGACTATGCTGCATTGTTCCTTTAGCTCTTTTTGTAAATGTTTCCAAGGGTTTGATTTGAATGTCAAATCAGTGATAAAAGAAGCAATGTAAGCCCAGGTACCTCCTTCTCCCTCCCCTCAGCTTGGGAATCATAAGCTCCATCCTGTCTTTTTTCTCTCTTTTGCCATGTTGTCAGGACTGGGCAGAGGTGTGTGATACCAGTGATACTTCTCATTACTATTCTATTACTTATTACTTATTACATTCCTACAGGCCTAAGCTGAAAACTGCAAAGAAGGGTTTGATATCAAAACATATATTCATTTCTAAGAGAGGAGGCTAGCTCTGGGAAGAGTGAGGCTGCACATCCTTTGTTTTCAGTGTGAGGAAAACATCAGGTAATTGCAGAAGGGCTGGGATTTGGTTTGTTTCATTTAATCCTGTCTTGTTTGATGCACTTACCTGTAGTCAGGATGAGCACAAAGGAGTCACAGCAGCTACCTGCAGTAGCCCAGGGCCTGTAGCAACCAGGAACACTATGCCCATACACCATCACCATAACACCAGCAGGAAAACAATCTTTGGGGTGTTAGCAATCCTCTAGCATCAAAACAGCATTTTCTGTGTGAGTGAGGGAAGTCTTGTGTAGAGGGTGAGCAATTCCCACCCACTCAGTCAGGATCTCACAAACACAGTGAACACGCTCTGCGGCTCTAAGCAGTCAAAAAATATCTGGGAGCCGGAAACTATATGTCTTCTTAAATATAAGGATTGAAAAAAGACCACAAGCCAGTTTTGAAAATAGCCTGTCCTTTCCAAGTCTACTATAATCACCTTCTGTGCAAGGAGAAGACAGCTGAAATGTAATTTGTCCATCTGAAATGGCAACTTTCAAGAGCTTGAGCAATTGAAAAGTATCTGGGGAAGGACTGGACCATGTCATGTAAGCAGCTGGATATCTGACAGCTCATTCCTAATTGCTGAAAGGTGCTAGTTGTGAGGGAAAGAGTGGCTCACGGGGCTGGCTGGCTCTGCTGCCTGGACTGGTGGTCAGGGAAAGTCACAGATGTTTCTCAATGACTTTCTCATAGCTTTTATGAAGTGTGCCAGGCACAAACTGCTTCCCACTGCATAGATGTCTATGAGGCAAAATCTAACACCAATGGCACTGAGTGACATGTTAGCCAAGGGCAGGCCCAGCATGAGGATTATTCTGGTTTTCCCCGGTAACGCTTGTTCCACCATTGAATCGTAGAGTGGTTTGGAAGGAACCTTCAAGATTGTTGATCCCAACACCCCTGCCATGGACAGGGACACCTCCCACCAGACCAGGTTGCACAAAGCCCCATCCAGCCTGGCCTTGAACACCTCAAGGGATGGGGCACCCACAGCTTCTTTGGACAACCTGTTCCAGTGGCTCTCCACCCTCACAGGAAAGAATTTCTTCCTAATATCTAACCTAAATATCCCCTCTTTCAGTTTAAAACTGTTGCCCCTCAATGACAGAGTCACACCCCTCCCTGATAAAGAGTCCCTTCCCACCTCTCCTGTAGACTGCATTAGGTACTAGAAGGGGCTACAAGGTATCCCCACAGCCTGCTCTTTCTCCAGGCTGAACAACCCCAACTTTCTCAGCCTATCTTCATAGCAGAGGTACTCCACCCCTCCTGAGCATCTTCGTGGCCCATCATACAGCTGAGGCTTGCTGAAAAATGCCTTTAGCCCATGGAGGGAGCACCCAGGATGCTTTGTGTGGCCATCCCTGGAGGTACACATGGCACCAAGCAGAGTGCCACCAGCCATACCAGTACAGTGACAATCCAGTGCCCTGTTCCCTGTTTAACCCTAGGGCTTGGGGGATGACTTTGTCTTTTGCCTTGTATCCCTAACCAATACTGCTTGCACTGGGGAGCTGGTATTTAGCGAGGGTCCTGAGTGCAAGAGCTATTTGATCGGGTGTATGGCACACCCCTCCCTTCACGCTGCCTCCCCATGTTTTGGCATACCTGCCTGTTACGTGCCCAGGCCCCCAGCCAAAGTTTACAGTACAGACTTGCTTCTCACTGAACTTGACATGTAGTAAAAAATAGTTCAAACCAAGGCTGGCATTCCCCCGACTTGGCCTCCATAAGAGTTTTTAATTAACAGCTATCAACTCTTGTGTATTTGGGGCCATTAGCAACATTGACTAAACGAATCCATCGAACCTTTAGGTAAGTCTATCCAGATCTTTCATTTCTTAATTAACTTCAGTGGTTGACCTCAGCAGGTATCATTTAGTAGTGCTCAATCAAACATTTGCAATTGTAGCTTGACAGAAATTTTGAGTTCAAAATTCTATTGTTTATTATTTTTTCTCAAGTCGCTAAATAAGAACAGTTTTGGTTTATATTATGGTACAGCCCAGTTGCCTGTTGCCCTACATATTATGCAAAGAAATACCTAGGGTAATATAAACCCAGACATATTAAAAAAATTTAATGAGTACTGGATGGAGAAAAGGGGAATAAGTCTTTGAATTTTTCCAGTGTTTGGTTTGTGTTTTTTTTTTTGTTCTTACACAGAACAAAGCAATGTTTTAAGCTTGCAAATTTTTTCATGAAAGGGATTTCATTTTTCCATCTGTTCCTACTGATACATCTTAAAGATGTCTTGATTTTCATTAACTGTTTGATATCAGATTCCTGAGGTGGTGGAAAAAACAAAGAAATCAAACCAGCAATATTGGTAATTGTTTTTCAAATGCCTGTGTTAGCATTCCAGCCATTCCCTTTATGCAGCAGGGTTGTAAATAAAATGACCTTTGAATGAAGAGCTGGTTTTATGAAAACCATTAATTGCTGATGCAAAATGTGCATGGGATTTCGGCTTAGCCAGGAAGGCAGTAAAAATCCTTTAGAATTAATTTTTAATTTTTAACTTCCCCATCGTGAGTCTGTAAAAATGCAACATCCTTAATTATTTTTCCATGTCCTGTGTAAAATATGGCTTATTGCATTAAAAAAAAAAAAAAAAAAAAGAGCTTTTTTCTTTTTTCAATAATACTTTTTTATTCACCCTTTTTCTCCCCTTCCCCCAGTTAGTAGTCGTATGTAGAGCACAGGAAAGGGAATGTCTGGGTTTGATCTCAGACTGGTATGAACTGGGAGTTAATCCATGGACTTGGTTGTAGACAATGTGAGAAAATGGTTGGGAGATCAGGGTTAAGGCTTCTGTTTCTAGGAAGACTCACTGAAGAGTGTATCACTAGCTATTTTCCTGGAGAGTTGCTTCAGAGCTTTTCACATGCTTATTTTGATAATTTTTTTAAAAAAATACACTGACGTGGAAAAAAAATCTGAAAAAAAAGATGTTTCTAATTCTAATTGTTTCAAGCGGTATCTTAAGGTTGAGTACGAAACAAACCATACATAAATAGTAGAAAACAGTTGCATCTTGTTGCCATGACAATGCCCTACTTATAACACATTAAGCTGATTCATGTCTTTTCTCACCTCACTGTTAATAAATTATGGTGGCTGATGAGAATTAAGCCAGCTGGAAGAGCTAGTGAATGTAAGCAGCAAATTAATTTGTCACTTAATTGTGGCATCCTTTAGGGGAATTACCCTCTACACAGCAAATAATATCTTACTGTATGTAAAATGGTAGGAATAAGTGGAAATAGCTAATCTTTGTTTTCTTTGTAATGCTCAGATACCCCAGCTTATTGCTGTACGAGCTGGCACATCCCTCCTCCTGCTGGAGGCAGCAGCTCCGACTTCAGTCGGTGGTAGATGAGCGTTGCATAGGCTCTCCGATCCATCAGTGAAGATTAGAGGAACATGTATTGAAAAAAAGAATTCCTCAAGTTTGGGTAATGCTTTGTCATTTAAAGTGTAGGATACTCGGCCAACAGCAGCTGAAGCATGTCACCTTCCTGTGGAACAGATGCACCATGCCTATGTATGCCGAATTACAGTAGGGACCATCATTACTCAGCCAATGCGTGAATAAGGTTTATGCAGAACAAAGAGTTCAGATGAAAGTGGGCACTGGTAAAGGGTGACCAGAATTTAAGTTTCTTAATGTATGTTCACAGTGGAAAAGATTCTGTCCTTTTTCTGTAGGGAGAGATTTAACAATGGTAGTGGTAGAACTGAATAAATACTGTATAGTCCATAATAGCAGCCTTTAGCAGAAAGCAGCCGTACTTCATTCAAACTTTTGTCTCTATACTCACTTGAAGTCAATAAACTCTAGCAGCTGGAGCTGAAGCTCTGTATTGGAGGACTTTCTGAGTCACAGAGTACAAGGCTCTTGAAAAATAGCAAATGCTTGCTCTTGGGACCTGAAATCTGAGAAATGCCAACTAAATTCTACTTATTAATATTCCGTGATCTTCAAGTATTTGCTCAAGTGCAGGAGTTTGATTGCTTTCCCTATATATTTTCCGCGCTGACTTTTTGCTGTATTCTTCAATGCTTTCGGTTTTCTCTCAGCTGTAAATCAAAGATAAATTTTCTTTGGCCTTGCACTTTGGTTTGAGTTAGCTAAAGAAACATTACCTGAGCAGTATGACCCAAGGAAGCCAAGTTAAACAGTCACTCAGAACAGCTTGGCTAAGCTCAGCCCTCCTCCTTTTGATTCCTAATTTCATCCATTTCTTTCAATGACGTGAAAAATCACTGTAGGCTGGCACCCGCTCAGCTGTCAAAATGCTGTTGAAATAGACTTTCATTTTGTCAGAAAAGTTTCCACCAGGCAATGGCATATTGTTCTGAAGGTAGGGATGTTTACAGACTTTCCAACAATTCTCATTGCATTGGAGATGTCTTCAGTAACAGCTTTCTGGTGAATAATATGATGATCATGAATAAGCTCTGCACATCCAGACTTAACAGCAACTTAACAGATCCATGATATCCCTTAGTTATGAGAAGGTGTACCACATATAGACACTGTCCAGAAGTTACAGCTATGTATTTTTTTACGACAAAATCTATGTCGTAAATAATTTCTTTTAGTTGTCTCAGGACCTGAAGAGCAAATAGCTCCTAAAAACCCTGACATTACTTCCTTATGCTACGGACAGCAATGAAGAATTGAGTAAAGCCTTGGATGTCACGACTGCCTTCTAGTGCCCTGAAAAATGCAATCAACTTCCCCACATTCTCCTGAAGCTTCTCTTAGAGTTGTCTGGTGCATGGCAATGTCATCTTAGGTGGGTTGAATTGACTGAATACAACGTTTTCATGGGGTGTAAAATATTTGTGCTCTTCAGCTTGCAACTGTAGTGACTCACTGTTGTCAAATGGCTTTCTCTGAACACAGTCTCCAGGGCTATCACAAAGTTGTCTTGGTGTTTGCCTTTTGATGGTCCTGCAAATGCAGGCTCGTCTCCAAGTCACTCTGTTTTACTCTTCCACAAGAGCAATAATTTTCAAAGATGCCCTTTGCCCTCAGGTGAGGTATCAGGTTTGATTCTGTCTTTATTGCTGACCATTTCACTTCTGCAGAGGAAGGTGAGGGGACACGGAGGGAAAAGGAATTAGCCCTGGTCTGGAATCCTTCATTCTCCATACCCAGCATCCATGTGAGAAGACCATCACGGTGTATTCATCTTTTCCTGCTACTTATCAGTCCCTTCTGTTTCTCCAGTCTTTCTTAGCAAAGCTCAGCCAAGAGGATGCCAAATATACCTGCTCCTGGTACCTCCTAACCCCCACTGCATTGATTCAAACTAGGAGAGAGAAAAGAGAGATACTCCAGCCCTAGCTCTTCTCAGTTAAATGATGCCCCCCCCTGGAGTACTGCATCCAGCTCTGGAGTCCTCAACATAGAAAGGACATGGACCTGTTATAACAGGTGCAGCAGAGGGCTGTGAAGATGATCAGAGGGTTGGAACACCTCTCCTGTGAAGACGGGATGAGAGAGCTGGGTTGTTCAGCCTGGAGGAGAGAAGGCTTCTTGGAGACCTTATAGCAGCCTTCCAGTATGTGAAGGGAGCCAATGAGAGCTGAAGAGGGACTCTTGATCAGGAAGTGTAGTGACAGGACAAGGAGTAACAGTTTTAAATTGAAAGAGGAGAGACTTGGATTAGATACCAGAAAGAAATTCTTTACCGTGAGAGTGATGAGACACTGGAACAGGTTGCCCAGAGAAGCTGCGGGTGCCCCATCCCTGGAGGTGTTCAAGGCCAGGCTGGATGGGGCTTTGAGCAACCTGGTCTGGTGGGAGAAGAACCTGCCCCTGGCAGGGGGGTTGGAAGTAGATGATCTTTACCTTCCAACTCTAACTATTTTATACTTGGGGTCCACATTGGTTTTTCCCTCCAGAATGCTCAGAAACAGGATCTCCCCTGCCTTGTATGTTACCTATACATACATGCAAGCTGGGACGTAATAAAAAGTTACTTTATCTTATTGATTTTCATCCATAAATTTCTGAATATGTTCTCTGAGACGTTTTTGGAGAAGATCCACTGGATTATTCTGGGAATCTGAAGGGGTGATTTCCCCCCCAAAAAAAAAAATTTTTGTTTTCATCATCAAATAATAGCTGTGCTTTGTTTTGGGTAGGAGCATTGGCAGCACAGCTGGAGAGCCGGAGCATGCAGCTGCGGTGCTCTATAGAGCTGACGGCTCCGTGGGGATAGATCCCGCCAGCATCAATAGGCTTGGCCTCTTAGTGTCTAGACACTCCTACCCATCCTTTCACAGCAGGAAAATAGCCTAAATGATTATATGGATTTAGCAATTCAAAAGCCTGTCTGTGCGCCTCATCCAAGGGCTTTTGAGCTGCAAGGAAGACATGTGCATACATTGGGAACTCTTGCTTTATTCTATCTGCTATCCTAAACTCTGTCTTCTTCAATTTCTGTGACATTTCTGTGTCCATCAGCTCCATAGCAGTTGTAATGCTGCTTTCCTTTTATTCCACACAAGCAGAGTGGATCCTGGTAAAGAGGACGGACTGCTCTAAAATGCCTTTTCTTCTGTCTTTATTGAACAAGATTTGGGGACATCATAGTTATTGGAGCAAGAAGTATCAGCAGCTTTAAGTCCACAAACCTGAAATTCCTGCATTTCTTGTAGTTTCAAGGCAGAATACAAAATTTCACACTGAAGATTATTACTGAAGGTGAATTTATTGCCAGTTATTCTGGTTGCTTACTCTGAATTATGTTAAAAATAACACATTTGAGTGCTGTAGGAATATTGCATTGAGAAGTGCTTTAGAGTTCCTGAAAACTGGAAGAACCAATGTGAAGCTAATTTCCAGCCTCTCACATATGGCTTTGTAGCGGGCATTTGGGAAACTTTGAAATAATCTGTACCCTGTTTTTATTCTTCCCTCTCCTGTTTGCCTTGTGACACAAGTATTAATGATCCACAGTGGCATAGCACATTAAATCAAACCCCAAATCTCACAGAAGACAAGTGGGCACCACCCCCTCTCCCACAATACCACCATCCACCTTGCCTTGCCAGAGCATCAGCTGCTGCACGTTGGCTTAAAATCATTCTTTTCCAGTGCAGCTGAGCAGATTTGTATCAGCTGACTGACTCTCTTGTGTGTGCAGGTCTGTGGATTTCAAGGGCTGGAGGTGAAGAAAGGTGGTAAGCTGTTTCCAGGTCTCCTTTTGATTGTCTTCATGGAGAAAAAAATATATAAATGAGAGAAGATTTTGGGTAGCTACTGAGAAAGGATATGTTGGCAAAGGTCTATGTGGCTTCTGCTGGAGCTCTTCTATGGTGTGATGATAAAAATGATGACAGAAAGGGTTTTATAACATGAGCAGGTCGTGTTTCAGAGCAGGTATTTTCTTCTGTGTGCCCTGGAAAAAAACATCTAGTGAACAACCCAACTGGAAGAGCAGCCTGTATGTGTAAAGGATCACAGCCTCCAAAATCTACCATTACCTTCCTGCCCTTGCTAAGAATGCTGTTGGCTTGGATAAAGATGTGTCTTAATGTGCCTTGGATGTGCAGGAAGTATTTCCTACCCTCCTGCAAGCTCTTGTCTCTATGCATCTCTGAAAGAGGGAGGCACTGGGCTGAGAGTCCTCATAGATCAGCTTGCAATCTTATCCGTCTGTTTCAGTAAACAGTGGATAGAAATCATGAAAGGCAAAGGGAAAAAATCAATGCATTCAGTTGAATGACACTTAACACAAGGATTTCTGACTTGTAGAGGCTCATTCTAAAAAGCATTTTATAGATAAAAGGTCTTTTTTTTTTTTTCCCCTGGGTTATTCTAGTTCATCTTCATGATAATGATTCTCTCCTTCAGTTTCCATTTTATGTACTGCTATTTAGGATGAAACAGTTTTGTACTTTAAAATTGCAGAATCAGATTTTCAGCTGCTATATTTTGGCTTTTGCTCATTTCCTCTAATACAGCTCTGCATAGTGATATCAGCTTAGGGTCTGAATTATTTTACAAGAAATTACATTTTAAAAAAAAACCACAAAACTGTATGTCTAAACACAGCAGCAAATTGCTCATTTGGGGCTTTGTAGCCAGGTAATCTGAAGCACCCTCTGCTATTAATACAATTTAAGATTACCTCTGAGTGGTTGTGTTGTCAAAATAATGCAGAAGGAAAAATCAGTTTTCCAGTCAGCTCTTTATCCACAGAAACAGCTGAGCTGAAAACTACTAAACTGAGGTGTTTTAACTCGGTACAAGCAGTGACTTTTATCTGAATGCACCAATATCACACACTGGTGTCAGGATATGAATGTTAATAATGCTATTTTTAAAAGTACTGGTGCTTCTGATTACTTGTTTCCTGAGACACGGTACTGGGGAGGTCCAGCAGTTATTTTCAGATAGAAAGCAGTACGGTTGAAGGAACAAATGGTCTTAACATTCCCTAATTTTGTGTGCAACTAGTAGTAGAAGAAGCTGTTGCTGACAAGCAAATGATAGCACAGCCACCATATCAGCAAGTGTCTGGTCTTGCCTCCAAAGAAATAAGTGGACATCTTCTCCTCGGTGGTCAGAGGGAAACCCAGATCTCCTGCTTTCTCACGCTTTGTTTTATGTTTTGTGGAAAACTTACCAGGAAAGTTTAAGGTCCCCTTAAGAGTTTCTTAACCTTCACTCTAATTTATTTACAGTTATATGTCAGATATGTGGCAGTCGCAGCCATGCCTTACTTTGTAAGGTGTGCCAGGGAAGTGTGTCATTTCTGACTATCGAAATGTGAGAGCAACCATTATCGGGTGATGATCAGGATCACAAGAATTCCAGATCCATGCTACTTTGTAGTGGATTTGCCTGGAGACTGTATGACACTCTCTTGGGGGTTTTTGATTGGTTGTTATTTTAAGGTGGTTTTTTTGTCTTTAAAGATTTTTCCACTAAAAGTAGCAGCATCAAGATAGAGGATCTAGAGAGTCAAAATCTATGCAGAGTGAACTATGGCTTCACTTTTTCTTACTCTTTTCCTTTTTTTGAGGGAGAGGTAGTGTCCTTCATCCTGCAGAGCAGGGGAAACATAACATGAGGCAGAATCCAAGGCCAAAGGCATGACTAGGATAGCTGCAAATAATATCAAGCCTGGCATTTGGCCTCTGGTGAATAACCCTGTTCCTCGAGGCGGACTCTGCCCTCTGGTAAACTGGCAGCAGGACCTGGGTGTAAAATAGAGGGTGTACAGCTGGTGGCCATGTACCGGCAGCTTCTTGGCTCTATTCATAACTGCTTGTCTTGCTGGGAGTTCCCAAATGGGTCAGCTCCAGTGCTGGGCTTGATTTCAATAGCACCGTTACCTAGAAACTAAGTTGATCTCTTCCTTCCGCTGCTTTCTGACTAAAGGCTTCAGGGTGAAAGTTTTGCATGTATTTAAAGAACATTAAAAAAAAAAAAAAAGAGAGAGAAAAAGAACTGGAAGGAACCCAGGTTGGATACCACTTCCAGACCACTGATAGTGCTGTCAACTGGTCTGCACTAAAAGGCCCCCCCCAAATCTCCACTGGAGCAAACATGGGTACTGCAAGACACTGGTTGGTAGTACTTAAACTCAGCGCTGCCTTGTGTGTCCTGCTTGTCCTCTCTGGCAATAAAACACATACTGAAAGATGAGACCTAAAGGTCTCCTTCCCTGATCTGAACTGGTGGCAGAATGCTGTCATAGACTCGCTCCTGTGACAAAATCTGTGTGGTGGCTGACAGCCAGGCAACCCAGTGCTATTTGCTTTTTTGTTGTTAATAGCAGTGTTAACTCTTAATGAACAAAAAGAGCATGTATTCTTTCTGCATGCACATAGCTGTTACTGTCTCGCTCCACAGCAGTAAGTATCTCTGTAGGTAATACTTATTGTTGTGAACAATCTGGGCTGTGCTTCAGCTGTTTTCATGAAGAAAATTGGACTGTTATCTATTATCTGGCAGGCAGGTTTGGCTGACAATTTCCCATCTGCTTAGCATCAGGTGCGAAGCTTCATGAGAATTCTGAGGAATTAAAACGATGCACTGGCTGCAGGTCAGCAGCAGAACATTTACCAAGGCATTTTCTTGTAGACCTATGGTGCTTGCTGTGCTTCTTGCATCTTAAAGGTAGATTGGTGTGGTGGGCTGACTCTGGTTGGACTCCAGGTGCCCACCAAAACCACTCTATTGCTTGCCTTTTTAACTGGGAGAGAAAACATAATGAAAGGCTTGTAGATGGAGGTAAGGGCAGGGAAGGATCACTCAAGAGTTACTGTCATGAGCAAAACAGACTTGATGTGGGGAAAATTAATTTATTGCCAATCCAATCAGAGGTAATGAGAAATAAAAAATAAAACTTAAGCCACCTTCTCCTGACACCTGCCTTCTTGCTGGGCTCCACTTGACTCATGATTTTCTCTACCTCTTACCTACTACAGTGTGGGGTCCTCCACATGCTGCAGGTGGGTATCTGCTCCACTGTTAACCTCCACGGGCTGCAGGGTACAGCCTGCCTCACCGTGGTCTTCACCATGGGCTACAGGGGAATCTCTGCTCCCATGTCTGGAACAACTCCTGTCCTTCCTTCACAGACCTTGGTGTCTGCAGGGCTGTTGGTCTCACATATTCTCATTCCTTTCTCCTGGCTGCTGCCACCCAAGTTGGGTTTTTCCCTTCTTAAATATGTTATCGTAGAGGTATCATAGAGCCACCGCTGTGGTTGATCAGCATGGCCTTGGCCAGCAGCTGGTCTGTCTTGGAGCTGGCTGGCATTGGCTCTGTTGGATGTGGGATGCTTCTAGCAGTTTCTTGGAAAAAACACCCTTGTAGCCCCCATGTTGCCTTTCCACGCAAACCCCAAACAACTGGTAACAGTAATGATTGTGGCTACTTTAAACAATACCATTTACAGGTCTGGTTGGTCTGGAGGAAGAGGGACAGCCTTGGTCCCTCAAGCATGCCCTTCACTGCAATACTGCTACACTGCTGTTCAGAAACTCAAGACAAAACAGCCTTTCTTAGAATAAGGTCTCATAGAAAGTACTCCACCAGTTCAATGTATCTTGTGCTCTATAAAGTTACAGGGATGGGTTCCCAGTATTAACACTGGTTGATAAGTATTTTCCATGCAGTATTTGAGCTGCTGTTGACTGTCATGGTGCCCATCTTCCCTGAACTCCCACCATTTATTTCCATTAACTGTGTTAATTTATATATGCATTTTGAACAGCTTGATACGCTAGGCACAATTTAACATAGCTTAATTCAGTCTTCAGCTGGCCTATGGATCAATTTTTTTCCTGATATTAGAAAATCTCAGGTAATTCTCCTCTTCCCTATGGCAGCACATCTTTTGGATGTCCTAAGTTATCCAGAAACATTCAGAGAAACACAGTTTGAGATCTATGTGCTCAAAGCCTTGTCCTGCACCCATGAGGGCTAAAAACTTGCCTTTTAGATTAAAAGTGGGCTTTTTGGATCATCATTCCAGACCACCAAATACCTCAAGATGTGAGTAATATAGTTGTGAGAGATGTTAATTCTTCTAGTAGTCTCCCTAACTATGTCACAGACACGCACACACCCCTGTACTGGGGGGTTTGCTTTTTGATTTATTCAAGCCAATCTCTTTTTCTTTTTGAATGTGTTGCTTTTGAATGCAGCACATGTGCAACCTGTGACAACTGTAATTTTAATGAGGAATTGGGAATAAATATTTCCATACTTAGACTTCCAGAAAGTCTGCTGTATCAACACCTCTCCTCCCTTCCCTGGGGCTGTATGATCTCTCCCAAATCCTCACTGTGTGCAGCTGACCCAAATGCTCCATAATCCTTTTGATTGCAGATCGGTTCTTTTTGAATCAGAACGGCATTTTGTGTGCTTTTAACTTCCATACTTCACGTGACACCTGTAGGGGGGCTGTTAATCTAATTTTGATTCACAGTGGTGTCAACAAGCAGGTCGCTTATGGAGTTAATGTCAGCTGTTCCACTAATTACTGTAGGAAAGTGATCCCATCATCCCAGATGAACATGCCTAACTCCAGCCTACAAAGCACTTTCAGTGCACTAATTCTGTTAATGCTCCATTACTGCTTTATTTCAGCAGTATAGTCCATTTCCCAAAGTGAGGTAGTAAATCCCCAGCCAGTTCCAGAGCTGGGAAAATGTAGGCACAAAACCATTACAGACTGCATTATTGGGCATTGTTTTCTGTTGGGCTTGGTTTGTTTCTTGAAGTTTATTTAGACAGGTTTGTCTTGGTAACTCTTAACTTATAGCAGCCTTACTCCTCTACTCTACTTTGAAGGGAGTTATATGACAAAAAAAACAACCCTGTGGATGTGGATCTGATCTCTTTGCTCCTTAGAGGGAGATTTACATTAGATCATAGGAAGAAATTATTTCTTGTGGGAGTGGTGAGACACTGGAAGAGGTTGCCCAGAGACGCTGTGCCTGCCCCATCCCTGGAGGTGTTCAAGGCCAGGCTGGACGGGGCTTTGAGCAACCTAGTCTGGTGGGAGGTGTCCCAGCCCAGGGCAGGGGAGTTGGAACTTGATGATCTCAAAGGTCCCTTCATCAATCCACATGATTCTATGATTTCTGGGGTGGGGTGGAAAACATGACCCTGCTTCCACTTAAGAAACGGTCAGCATTGCTTTGTGACTTCCTGAGCTTAACAAACGCTATAGGTGGAATAGACTATCATCTTCCATAGCACAGTGTGCACTTTGGTATTGTAGGTGGCCAAGTCATCCAGCAAAAACTGAAATGTTCAAAGTGCGGTGGTCATGGATGTACTCAGGGAAGATGCTGCACATCTGGATTACATGCTGGTTGTGGCGCAACTGGAAATGGGAGTTTGACAAACTCACACTTGTTCAGTTGTTCTCATGAGCCTCTTAAAACCTTTGCATTGTATTTAACTTGGTGTATAAGAAATTCAACCTGATGGATGAATCAAATGCATTAGTTCTTCATTTTCCAGAAGGAGGAGGTGAAGATGTTTAAAGAGAAAATGGGTGTCACTGTAAGACGTATTGGGAAATCTGGACTCCCAAGATTTCGTACTCTTGCCAGGGTATGAAACTGTTGCTCTGAAAATTGCTGTATTGACCACTAAGTCACCTGTACCTATCCATGGATGTTTCTGTGTGTGGCAGAGGTGGGTCCTGGCTGCATCACAGCCCAGTTGAATAAATGGTGGCAGGGGATGGAACTTTCTCTGATCTGAAGGGAATGGACTGGGAGGGCTGGTGGTAACTTACAGCAGCATAAGTGACAAAAGGAGTGTTTACGGTTTGGGGGGAAAGGCTGAAATCAATGGGAAGTTTTAATTGGTGCAGTGTCTTGCACTGCTGTGGGTACTAAACCAAGAGAAAGAAAACAATCTGTGTGCTAGCAGCTGCCCTGCTCGACATCTTTCCTGTGAATTACCAGGGACAGCCCTGCATTTAGGATGTTTGTATTTCTTCTAGCGCTCCCTGAGCTTGCACTGGTTTTGATTTGGTTCGTGTGTTCATCTCCTCCTAACATACCACTCCTGAAGCGTCACACCTCTTTCAGTTACCTCAGGCGCTTTGGATGATCACTTGTAGCTGTACTCTTGCATCCTCCAGCTTTTCCCAGTAATCTGCTAGATTCCTGGAAATCCTGACTCCTGGGCAAACAAGATGCCTCTTCATCTTGTGTGTGGTGGGCCTGGCTTGCCCAGGATGCACACTTAACATCAGTCTGTGTACGCACAGTATGTGCAATGCCTTATGGAAGTACCAGGCTCTCTGTGGAGTATGCTTTTCTGCCTGCAAATTTTAACAGGTATGCCTTAGAGGAGTGGCTGGAAGAGACCTTTTTTTTCAGCTGCAGAGAGAATTTTGGGACTGGATTGTCTCTAGCTGAGGAAAGCAGTGACAGACAGGCTTGTCAGTAAGAAGAGTCCTAACAGGGACAGGGGTTGGCAAGAGCTGTTACTACAAAAAATTGCAGGGGTTGGAAGGAACTTTCAGAGATCATCTAGTCCAATGTTCCCTGCCAAAGCAGGGTCACCCAGAGCAGGCTGGACTGGAATGCATCCAGGCAGGTTTTGAATGTCTCCAGAAAAGGAGACTCCACACTTTCTCTGGGCAGCCTTCTCTCGTGCTCTGGCACCCTCACAGTAAAGAACTTTTTCCACGCTTTCAGAAGGAATTTCGTGTGTTTTACCTTGTGTCCATTGCACCTTGTCCTGTCACCAGGCACCATGGAGAAGAGACTGGCCCCATCCTCTTGCCCCCCTCCCTTTAAATACTTATAAGCATTGATGAGATCTCCTCTTAATCTTCTCTTCTCCAGGCTAAACAGACCCAGGTGTCTCAGCCTTTCCTTATCAGAGAGGTGCTTCATTCCCTTAATCATTTTTATAGCCTCTGCTGGACTCTTTCCAGTAATTCCTTGCCCTTCTTGAACTGGAAGGCCCAGAAATGGACACAGTTATTCCTCTCAGTAAAACATGTTAGAGGCTAAGGAGGAGCCATCAGAGAACCCAAGGTAGCTATCATCGCCCTTAACTATTAGCTAGTTGTTTTATTTCTCAAGGAATGTAATGAGCCCGTATTTACATGTGATATCTTCAGAACATCTCTGTGTTTCATCACAGCAACATAAAGTGACATAAGGATGTACCCCTTTGTCCTTTCCCCTGGACATAACAGAACATCAAAGATGGCAAATATACCTAACAAGTATTCCTTCCCTTTGCTGGCTCCCTAGCCCGGATCAAATATATATGCGTTGTAAAAATATGAATGAAAAGAAACATAACAGTCCACAGTGACAGTAACTGAAGTGCTGAATAATTCTGTGAAGAGTAGGATAAAAGATGAGTGACTGTTTCAGGTACAGCACTGTCATCTGCAGTAGTGGGAATGGGATTGCTATGGAGTTAATTCATGGGGTGAATCACACATCCCCTGAGACATAGGTGGATCCATCCTGATGGATGAGCATTCATAGCAATTCATGCTCTTTGGAGTCTGAGCCTTGCTCCCACAGTGAAAGCATCTTCCTCATGTCTGATGGTGCTTCTGCTGCATTCAGCTCAAGTGGGGGACAGTTTGGGTACCCTGAGAAGCAGCAAGATGGGGCAGGGACTTGCAGGTCCCCAACCCTGCACCCAACCTGCTGTGTTCTACAGCACTCATCTCCCCCATACTTGCTGTTCTCTGCTCCTCCTGGCCCTTCAAACTAGTTGGGTATCTGGCCCTTAAAACTTCAAGCATTAAAAACTACTGGAAGTCTTAAAGCCCAAGAATACCATGCTCACCAGACCATCTGCTTTTTCCTGTTTATTTCTCTATCAGCAGTTTTGTTATGTCCATTTAGGAAAGAGCTGTTTGTGTCTTCAGCATTAATCATGCCCGCTAAAACATCATTCTTTTCTCCTTCCATTAGCTCGATTAGCTCAAATTCCTGTCCCTAAAATGAGTTGGCTGTAGCGGGATGTAGTGAAGTGTAAATCCACCAGCAACAGGTATCACTGGGAGCTGCTGATGCTGGAAGTGATGAAGGCAGTCAGCTCTAGGTGCCATACTTGGGAGTCATCCCTTTTGCTAATCAAATATAAGGCATTCAGGCCATTCTTGAGGTTTCATCTGATCACAGGTCAGGCTGTTTTTAGTCTCTTATCAATGTACTGCTTTTGATTGAAATCTGTCGTCTTCTTTATTATTGTTTCCCTCCCCCCTCTCTCCTCCTGCCTTTTCCTTTGCTGGACATAACAGACAATAGAAGGGATAGGGCCAAACTGCTTTTCTGCAGACAAGAAGCTAATTGTCTAAAAACAACACGTCATTCAAGACCATGGGAGACTGAGGACAGTGGCAGGAGGATGAATATACAAAAGTGCCTACTGTTAAGGCCACAGCTTTAAGTGTTTAAATTCAAATCACATTCCTATTTGAGGTTCAAATTTATAGCAAGAACACACACACAAGGGTTTCAGTGTTTTATATAAATTTCACCCAATTTCTCGGGGTATTCTTGAAGGCAGCACATCAGAGCTGAGTGCAAGGGAGACTTACTTTCCTTGCTGTATGAAGCAAAAATATTGAAGTAGGTTATTTTGGTTTGGGTTGGGTTTATGTGCTCTATGTTAGTAAATAGAGCAGCCTGTCATATCTAGGCTCTGGTTTTCCGATTGTGAGCTTAGTCCTTGGCTCAAAACACTATTGTTCTTGGACCTTTGCCTTGAGCTGAAGGGCTCAGATGTGGGGAGGAAGATGAGGAACCGAGCTAAAAATAAAGTGAAACAAAATGCTGTTTGTTGCTGGGGAGTAGATAATGCTTTCCTAGATGTCTCAGCAGTCCCATCCTTGCAGTCAGTGTGGACTGGTACTGTTTGCTTTCACAATATATTCATGTAAGGTGAATATCTGTATCCCCTACTGCCTTCCAAATATTTAGCTCTGTGCTTTAATTGTGTTTGCCTGTGCCTGTCACAGCAACAGACAGAGAAATAGGCTCCATTTCCCATTGCTTGTCAAGCAAAGAATATTTGCATCGCAGATGTAAGGGGCAGGTCAATTTCCTTTGCTCCTTCACATCCCTCAGAGCAGCCCCCTGGTGCCCACTCCTGCCATGGCGCTGTACCCATGGGAGATGCCAAGAGCTACACAGTCTTTTAGATAAATATTCTGGCATGCAATGCCTGTGAGCACACATTCTTTCTTGTCAGAGTGGTGAGACATTGGAGCAGGTTGCCCAGAGAAGCCGTGGCTGCCCCATCCCTGGAGGTGTTCAAGGCCAGGCTGGATGGGGCTTTGAGCAACCTGGTCTGGTGGGAGGTGTCCCTGCCCAGGGCAGGGGAGTTGGAACTTGATGATCTTCATACTGATACATGGTTTAGTAGTTTTTCTGTGGTTTTTTTCTGTTATAGATAAGGTGTGAAACCCTAGAGTAGTTTTGTCTAGTTTTAAACCTTTTGGATGTTTGCTTATCTGGAAGAGCTAACCCCCTAGGAGCAAAACAGAAGCCAAGGCCATGAAACTCACTGAAACCAGACCTGAGGTCTGGATGAGCTCCAGGGATGATCTGAGCTTGCGCAAGACACCAGGGTGAAAAGTTTATGGTGAGGAAGACTACTAACTTCATCCCTGAGACCCCTAATGACCCCTACCAAGAAGTACGGCGCAGACGCAAAGGGGCGGAGAACTAATTTTAATACAAAGCAGGGATAGCTACTGAATATGTATAGGCATGTTATGTAATCTCATGAATATGTAATTATTAGGACATATAACCCCAGAAAATGACCGTGCTCAGCGCGCACACCTTTGGGAGCGATCCAGCTGAATAAACACACCTCCTTTATAACCCTCTAAGGTTGTGAAGCTGTTGTTCAGCAAGTCAATGCCGTTCTATGATTCTATGCTCTGCCCAGAACAGTACCTGGACCAGAAGCACTCTTTGACTCCATTCATGTATTCACCTCCATGACGAGGTGTCCCACGGAGCACTGGAGGCTGCAGATGTAAGGCAGTGCAGGAGATATTTCTGCATGAAGGGCAGCAGCACTTGCCACGACAAGATTTTGCACACGTAGGCGAGATGTTACATAGTTTACAAGAGCAATGACACTATCCTCAGTTACATCAGATGAGCTGTAAACTAGATGGTGAGGCAATTGCTGCTAGTCAGACTTTAGAAAAAAAGCTTCTCTTGAACAGGACTTGCCTGGTTTTGGGCTTGGAATATGTGCCTCTGGAGCCTTTCCTATGTTGGTGCTGGGTACTAGGATAAAAGCATAGAATTCATTCAGAGCACAAATTACCCTGTTCAAATATAGATGTCACAGAAGTAGAGGTAAAATATGCAGACATTGAAATATTTCCCATGGAAATCACTCAGCTGAGGTTATCTTTGTGTAATGGCATCCACTGTCAACACAGATAAACAGTGGCTCAAGGAAAGATTACAGAGGCCGCATCCTCTGTCTCTCCAGATGCTCTTACACTTCTCTTGCACCAAGAAAACTATTCCTGCAGCCTTACAAGTTCAAAGAAATGGTTAAAAAGTTTCTGTCAGTGATGAGTTTTTTGTCAGATTGTTGCGAATAGTTTATGAGCAGTATCAAGAGCATGAGGTGCTTGATTTCTGAAATATTTGAACATGCAGAACATCCAGGTCACTTAAATTTGGGCTTCAGTGTCCCAGGAATGAGTCACAGTGGATTTTTAGAGATTTAAGAGGCCTGTTAGTAGTAACACTTCCCTGTGAGTAAAACACAGGGCATTGATGATGCCTCTGGCGTCCTTTCCCGACACAGCAACTGGCCCCCTTCATGGCTGCAAGCAGCATATCTCCCAAGGATCCAACTAGGGTATCGGCACAGGAAGTTTCCAGGTCTGGCATTTGAGTTTGGGTATATTATTAGCACATTCTGTTTCTTTTAGGTCAGTTAATTGAGGAGCTGCAGCAAAGCTGCCTTTTCCTGAATGCCTAAAACCTCAGAGCTCCCTTTCCCTTTGTAGCAGTAACTGATAACGTGTAGTCAAATTGCCTCCAAGAGCAATGTGTTTATTAAAAATTGTGCTCTCAAGTGGTGGTTTTCTGAGCTGGCATGATGGTAAAGGGCAGACAGACCAGACCCTTGTGCATAAATTTCAGGCTGGGCACAATTGTCCTGCTGCTAAATGCAGATGGCTTATGTTCATGGGCACCGTTCAAGTATCTCACTCTAAAGTGCTCCTCATGACCAGGAAAAGGGCTTGTACACCCAAAGCAATGGATAATTTTCTTCCCATCTAGGTTGTTGCTTTAATAAAAGATATAATATTTTCTTACAAATTTTGTCTCATTTAGTGGGAAAACTGGAACAATAGTTTTACTGTTGTGCAGGTGGGTAAAGTACAGGAATCTGCATCCCAATTGTATGTCTTACCTTCCTAGGAAATGGGAGGTGGAAAAAAGGACACCTGAAGCAACCCCTAGTGTGACTTTTTTCCAACAATTAAGGCATTTTGTTTCTCTCTTTCCTGGTGCATTTAATGCCTCACTAATTGCTAAACCTTAAACCACTTCCTTTCAGCTGTTGTGTGTTTCATCTGTGCTTGTAGCAGTAAAGAGCTTCTGGCCAGGTGGGATTCCCATGCTGGTTCTTTCCCTGCAACCACTGGAAAATCAGATTGGTTGTTTAAAAAACCCCAACCAGTGTTTGCACATAAAATCATAGAATGGTTTGGGTTGGAAGAGACCTTAAAGATCATGGAGTTCCACCCCTGCCTTGCCATGGCCAGGGACACCTCCTATTAGACCAGGTTGCTCAAAGCCCTGTCCAGCTTGGCCTTGAACACTTCCAGGGATGGGGCATCCACAAGGTAACCTGTTTCAGTGTCTCACCACCCTTGCAGGAAATAATTTCTTCCTGAAGAAATGGCCTGGAACAACTCTTCAAAGACTCTTTCAGATGCAGGATGAGGATGTGGCTCATGCTGTAGCTTTCCACACCCCTGCTGTCAAGTTGAAGTCACTGAATTTCATAGAATCATAGTGACTCATTCTTCTACTCCACCACTACAAGAGAGGTGGTGTCTGGTTAGTCCTGTCCTGGTCACTTGAGGGTTTTGGGGGGAAAAAAATTACAAAGGTCAGCAAGGCAGGCTGGCAGTGCCATCTGTGCTTGCCACCTCTCACCACCTGGGATCGACTCTACACTCTGTTGCCACGAACTACTGGAGAAGTTTCTGTGCTTCAGTAGGAAGGGGAGAAAATTACTATTAGAAGGAAAAATCCCTGTATAAAACCAACCTCAAAACCAAAATGGGAATGAGTGTGGCACATGGAAGTGTGTGCTGGGAAGAGTGAGCTGTACACAAGACACACAAGTTGAACAGGTGGAAGTTGACAGCACTGCTTTGTTTTTGCCAGCAGAAGGTCTTGCCTTATTTGCACAAAATGCAGGGACAGATCCATCCAACTCAAAGTCTGCAAGATGCATCTCTTGAGGGGGGGAGGAAAAAAGACAGACAAGTGGTCTTTATTCCTTCTCTGAAGTAGTTCAGTGTCTTCCTTGCACCTCCGGAGGTACAGCATAGGTGAAGCTGGTTCCTTTAATTAAAGTCTTCACATTACCATCAAGATTGTTATAAATCCTAGTGTCAAATTAAATATTGTGATGCTCATATTCTAATTCTGTCTTCTCCAAGTGACTGTTTGTTTAAAAAAAAAATTTAAAAAATAAATTTTGTCATCATTCTCCTTGCTCACCGTTCTCACAGGGAATCAAATCCAACTTCTTCTTCCAGTTTTATTCCTGAGTGCCACTACAGAAAGTGATTAAGAGGCTTTTTTTTTTTTTTGCCTTTTTTTTTTTTTTTTTTTAACTGGCAGCTACAGAAGTTCCACTTTTTATTGCACAAAATGTGTGATGGATATCGAGAACAATTTCAGCCAGTTGTTTGATTTGTGGGCACAACTAATGGAATAACATCTTTGCGAATTACATTAATTATGACTTTCCCTTGTGTTATTGAAACAGTAAGAAGAGCTCTTTTAGAATATAACAGCAGCAATTTCTCATGTCCCATACTTTGCAGTGATCAAATCAATTATCACATCAGTAAAAACATGAAAAACAGTTTCACTGTTACAGTCATTACTGAGAATACATATTTGTAGCTGTTGAAAATGTGCTATCTACAGTAACACACATCTTAGCAATTGCCAAAAGAATTTACTTAAAAGAATTTTGTATTTTTCAAGCAACCACAACATTGCTAATAGCCACAGCAGTATGAAACAAGTGTACTTGCTTCTGTGGTCATGGCTTGAATTCTACTTTCCAGATGAATATCTAAATCTATATCAATCAACATAAGCAAATTCAAAAATCTGTATTGTCATAAATGTGTGTAGGGTTTGGCTTAGCAGCTGAGAGAACATATTTAAAGCTGAGGAGAAATTAATATGAATAAGAGGATGTGTGAGTAGCTGCCTCGTATTGCCAGGAGCAGAAAGGTCAGGTTTCTTCGCTTAATACACTCAGTACATTTGCATCCACATCTTAAGACAGGGACCCAGGAGTGACTAAAGGCTGCTGTAAAGAAGTTTTTGTTGGTAGGATTCTGTCAGTGAAAGCTGCTGTGGAGAGAGTGCCTGTAACGATAAAATTAATCTTCTTCCTGGAGAGCTAAATCCCCCAATCAATGTAACTAATACAGTAAAAAGATTCTGCTGCTTCTGTGAGTTGTGCATGTATTGGGGGCTATTTTGCCAGCATCACTCCACTGGTGAGAGAACGTTTTTGTTTGGGGTTTTTTGGTTCTCAAAGGAGTCCATCTTCTTGAAGCAGATTCCATCTGCTCAGTTACTATTGAGGGGACCTGGTGGGAAAATTGAGGGGACAGAAGCCACCAGCAAAGCACTTACGACGAGAGTGCTGAGTGATGTGTTAGACCACGGGGTATCTGTTTGTCATCACTGGGGTAGGTTTTAGCCTCTCAGCCTGAGGTTCTTGCCTAGGAACAAGAAAGACAAGCTCTCAGTCATCTTCTTATTGGTTTCACCACTACTTCAACCTGGCATCATCTGCTATCAAGAACAGCAGCCCTGCTGCCCTCCTGACCCTGCTTCACAGTGGTGGCATGTTCTGCATGATAGCAATGATGCCCATTGATGGCAATGGGAGGTAATGTGCCCCAAAGCCAAGTGCCACAACACTGGTGTGCATGGACATGATATGGTGTCGGACAGCAAAATGAATATTGCCTGGAGTTCCTCGCTATGTTAAGTTCATCCTAAAACACTTCAGAAAAGGGGGGAAGGCCTGCCAAGCAGGATCCTGCTGAGCCCTGTTGTCCAGCCCCGAGCCACATGCTCCACCAAAGATCGGTTTCAAAGTGTGGCTTTAACCATGGGTGGCATTCTTCATAGAAGAAGCAGAAGCAGCAGCCTGAAGGTGGCTGGGTGGAGCGGCAGTTTTTAGTTCTAAAACTTAATGTAATTCTGCCACACAGGTACAAGCAAAATTCCACTTGTAAAAACAAGCAAAAGGACAATTCCAGTGGTTAAAAACTCAGGGCTGTTCTTTGGACTTTCACCTCATTTTTTAAAAGGAGTCATCAACTGTGATTAAATACAGTTTGAGACCACTGCTGTAACTAATTTTAATTAGAGTATATTTCATTTAAACCTTGAAAAGTTTTTTCATGTAATTGTGCAGCGCCACTATTCATGTATGAGAGAACATCACTCACATGCAGTTCTGCAGTTCGATGTTGAGTCATTCAGCGCCCGTAAGCTTAACCATGCTTTGAAAATTCGAAATATGCCTTTGCAAATAGGTTGCAGCAAATGCCAATACAATGGTTACATAAGGCAGAGGAATCCACTGCTTGGCATAGCTGTAGTTTTGTGAAATAGCCACATAACACATGTCCTCGCACGGGCCAATAGGTTTTTACAGCATACAGTGGATTGATTTTTCTGTGCCCTTACCAATCTCTTCCACAATGATCTCAGTTCGAGATGGTGATGCAGGGCAGACAGGGTTATGATCCACGCTTCCAAAACCTCAGTAACGCTGGCTGTTTGATTGGCAAATTTATCTCCTGGAGATATCCTTAAGCAGCTGCTGGCTCCCAGCAGCTTCCAGACCTGACTGCTGCGGTGTTCACTTTGGGGAAGCTGTGAAAAACAATGGATCCAGCTCCAACTGACTTGAGAGTCAGAAATATTTGGTATGGTAACAAATATGTTTCTGGCAGAGCAGTAGTAGCCAGCTTAATAGCTTATTGGCTTTATTCTCACTGAGCGGTATCTATACATACACGTTTTCTCTTCGGAAACTGCAAGTGATGCTGTTCCCTTCCCACCTCATATAAAGCTGATACAGAAATCAGAAAGCAAACAAGCAAATAAAGGTGTGTGGTTACCTTATGAAAATGCCATTCAGGTTTAGTAGAAAATGAAACAGAAGTATTTCTTCTTTAATATATTTGGAGCAAATGTATAGACAAAGTAAATTATTTGCTATACAAATCTTCATATAAGCAAGTCTCCGTGTCTAAGCTAAGGTTACAAATAGTATTAATTGAAAAATGCATGGCTTCTCTTCCTGAGATTTACTGCCACCTTGAATTAGTATTCCTCACGGTAACCTCTTGTAAAACACGCAGCCAATAAATAACGTGGGTGGTGTAAACACAGCTATGTGCTTGGAGAGTTAAAAACGGTTTGGCAATGCCTTTTGGGGAGGTCTTTCTGTTTCTCAGCTGAAGAGATTTTCCTGCCCTTAAAACTCTAAGTTATCTGTCCGAGCCTGTGTTGGCTCAGCCAACAGTTCACCTCTGTTCTGCAGATTTTAGCCACATGAATCATTTCCAGTTCCGTTTTCCTATTGCCATGGATTTTCAAAAGGGAGCGGGTGCCATCAAGAATATCCAGCGTTACTATTGTTATTGCTAAACCAAATGAGAATAAAGTTGAAAAAGCTCTTGAATGGCCTCCTGGAAGCCAGTGTTTAACTCCTGGTGTTGGGATGAGAAATGCAGATTTTTCTACACCCTGGAGAGCATCCAATACTACTCTGCATCAGAATTGCTGAACAGGACGGACTTTGAGATCAAGCCAGAAGATTAATTCCTACTTTCCTGCCACAGCCTCCTTCCTCCTGGAACTGGAAAATGAGCCAAAAACTCCTAAGCAGTGTGTCTGACCTTTGCTGTTGGCTGCCGGTGCTCTGGGTGCACCCATTGCCTTGCTTTCAGGACCCCCACATGCCGCATTCCCATCCCTGGTTGCTATATATATCAGGATATCCTGATATAACCTTTCCCATCACCAAACTGATTCCTGGCATGGCCACTCACCTTCACCTCTTCAGAAAGCAATCATAGTTTCCCTGTGTTAAAAAGCAAAACTTTAGTTTAATGAACAGTGACCTTTACTCAAATGCTACCAAATTATATGTAGGGAAAAAAGTAAACTAAGATCAAGACAAAAGGAGGTGGTGCTCCATGAAAGAAGTGATGGACCTTCAGAAATCATTCCTAAAGGGATGGTCTTTGGATGCAAGATGTTTTTATGAGTTCAAAGGGAAGACGAGAAAGTGCTTGGAGGAGAGACCCTTTGGTTAGGAAAAGACAAAATGCAACAGGGTCTGGAAGACCCTGAGCTGAACAGAAGCAGAGGTTGGGAGAATTAACTTTGGTTCCTGACTAAAGCCAGCCTTAGATGGTATTAGGACATTTTCTAAACTTATGTGCACAGACACACATGACCCTGCACAGAACTGCTTTCTGTCCTTTCCATGTTCAGCCCATCCATAATTTTAGCTGCTTTTCAATGGTTTGTAAATTCTCACTCACATCTGGAAACATCCCTGGGGAGCTCCCAACCACCACTGACACTTGGATGCCGTGGTGATATGTGTCCAAGAGGCACTGTGCTGCACCGGGACCCCCCAGCCCTGCCTGAGCTGCTTCAGGTGCCAAAACTACACAGCTGCAGGGCTAGAGATGCCACTTGAGCATCACAAGAGCTGTTCCCAGCAGGGCATATTAAGCTGTGTAGAGGTCTACAACACCAGTCCCAAAGGATGCCATTATGAATTTAAACTGAAAGAGGGGAGATTTAGATTAGACATTGGGAAGAAATTCTTTCCTGTGAGGGTGGTGAGACACTGGAACAGGTTGCCCAGAGAAGCCGTGGCTGCCACATCCCTGGAGGTGTTGAAGGCCAGACTGGATGGGGGTTTGAGCAACCTGGACTAGCAGGAGGTGTCCCTGCCCACAGCAAGGGGTTTCAACTCAAGGATCTTTAAGGTCCCTTCCAACTCTAACTATTCTATGATTCTATGACTCTGTGGGCACGACTGCCTCAGGTACCCAGCAGATCCATGATCAACAGGTTTAATGTTGGCAAGCCATCTGTTGGGCCTTTGATAGATAGCAAAGTGGATTAAATCCTTGATAATCCATGACCAATGGGCATTGTGAATGTGCTTAAAAGGACTCACTTTGAGAGCAAAGGCTTCCTCTACTCAACCATGGCCAGTAGAGGCATAAGGTTTGCTGGCCGCAATGAGTACTTGAATACATAAGCAAAACAAAATGCTGCATGATCATTATACTGCCCTTAATCAATTGGAAAGCACCTTGCTGAATGCCACAGAGAAATGCACCAGCTGGTGTTGAATAGCCTTTTTTCTCTCCAAATAAGATCATAATCAACCGAACATCTGAGTCCAGGCTTATTTTCTAAGGCCTCATCCATCTCCTGCTCTCACTCATGAGATTATACCCAGTGTCAGTGCACTGAAGAGAACAAGTTTTATTCCCACATCTGTGATTTTCAACACGGTTGATCCTTCAGCCCAACACATCCTGCCCAGGTAGTGAAACGCTGAAAGAGTACTTTTTGTCCACAGAATAACAAAGACCATTTCAATTACTCTTCTCTCCCATGCCTCTTATACTTCAAGTGGTGGCAGGTCACAGGGTGATAATTTTATCTACTTAGTACGCCTTAATTTTATTTCTACATATCAGCCTCTCAGAAAGAGCTCTTGGGAACCACGCCAGCCCACAGACACATGGTGCTAAGGATTTCAGAGTTCATTAGCTGAAAAAGAAAGTTTTGCTAAAATGTGGGGTTTGGCTGCCAGAGACAGTGCAGCAACCAGACACAAGGTCTTTGACCATTATCTAAGATTTCCAGCCAGGGAGCCTGTTTGAAGTCCTTATCTGGAAGAAGCAGGGAGTTTTCCAGCTTGGTGCTGGTATATCATTCATAGCAGAATTACTTTTCTCAGCTTGCTTGAAAAGCTCATCAAGAATTGGTTTGCAGGTACTGAACCAGCTATTGCTATTTGCTTCATACAAAGACCATATACCTTACATTTTCTTTAATGAAGAGGTTATCAAGCAACTTCATTCAGGACAAGAAGCAAGGGGCACAAACTTGAACACAGGAAGCTCCTTCTAAACATGAAGAGGAACTTTTCTACTTTGAGGGTGGCAGAGCACTGGAAGAGGCTGCCCAGAAAGTTGGTGGAGTCTCTGTCTCTGAAGATATTCAAAACCTGCCTAGACACGTTCCTGTGCAACGTGCTCTGGGTGGACCTGTTCTGGCAAGGGGGTTGGACTAGATGATCTCCAAAGGTCCCTTCCAATCCCATACCGTTCTC
The DNA here is from genome assembly GCA_013398155.1 of Pedionomus torquatus. NCBI lineage: Eukaryota > Metazoa > Chordata > Aves > Charadriiformes > Pedionomidae > Pedionomus > Pedionomus torquatus. The sequence goes on along the minus strand of VZRU01001294.1, from coordinate 7,195 downwards.
TGAGGAAGATTCAGACAAAGGGCAACTTGCATGCAGAACCAGGATGCAAAACCATTGTTATCGACATACCCGGAGCTTCAAACATTATAGGTCCTAGAGATCAAGAAGTCAACCCTGCTCTCCTTTTGGGCTCTTACCATATCATGAAGTCACTGGAACTGATAACTTGGGCTTCCTAGACCAGTGCTTCAATACCAGTGATGGCATAACTCTATGGCAATCTCTTTACATGAAAGCGTTGCACGAAGAACCTCATGTATAATATACATAAGAAATATTTACAAGATTTATGCATTCCTGCTTGTCCCATTCATAATCCCACTTCCTGTCTTGATTTCTTTTCTTTTCCCCTTACATATTTTTGTCTGAGCTATGCCTTTACTGCCATCAATGTCCCCATTACTCTTGCTGCTGGGCTGAAAGTTATGATGGCACCACCTCAGGCTCTCCAGCCTGTGTCAGGTGACTCCAAAAACTTCCAGCAGCAGAGTCCACAACCCTTCTGCCCAACTACCTAATTCAGCCACAAACATGATGGCAACATGAAAGCAAATCTCTTGAGGGATTATTCCAGCACTGCTGAACCCCAGCCCACTACTGTGCATGGATAAAATGCTCTTGGTCCCTCCCTGTATCAACCCACCTATCTATTAGAGGAGATGATTATAATAACCAACTGCCTCGGATGGTGTTTTGAAGCTAAGCACTTGCAAATGCTTGAAGATATTTGGATTAAAGATAGGCTAAATAAAAGCTGATATGAAAAGTAAAGCTTATAATGTGCTGTAAGACGAAGTGCTAGCTTTCAGGTTTTTCACTGGGCTCTAAATCATACCTCTTCTTTGGAATAGTAATGTAAAACCATAAAACCTTTGTTACTGAGAGGCACCATAATAAGTGTTTTGTACTGAAATCAAAATAGTTTCTTTTAAAAATACTCAAGCTGTCTTTAGACTGCCAAGTTCTTAGTCAGATATTTAACCCCAGTTCAGAACTTGAACTATTGCCATTTGCCTTAAAAATGTTATGCATCAGTATAAAAATAAACCACAAATAAATTCATTTTGAGTACTGCAGAGTACACAGACATGAATTGAAAGCCAATTGTTAAACAAGCAAGTAGTCTCCTAATCATAACAAAAAGAGAGCGCCATAACACAAGGTGGAAATAACCAGAAAGCAAACAGAACACACCATTGATTGAGTCCTTCATTATCTAGGATAGCTTTTAATGGAGGAACCTGCCTGTGTGTCATTGCTCTTATCTCTCCAAAGGCAGTATGCACACACTGTAAAAATCAGACTCTTCATTTTCTGCTTGAAAAGATCATTGTGAAAAAAAGAGTGTCAGGGAGTGGAGGTCATGCTGATTTATTGGCAATTAAACCTGCAGGATTTCTGCACTCCTTTCAAAACAAAGTATCTCTGGGTAATTCAGCCTGGCAGATTACATAGTGGGCTATCTACTAAAAGGCATGAATCTTTTTGTTTGTGCACAACAGAAACAATTGACTTGGTCTTATTTAGGAAATTGCTACTATTTTCTGTACAGTATTGTATCACCCGTGAAGAGAGGGAGGTAAGGTATCTCTTAAGAATGCAAGATCCTTTCCAATAATAAAAATGCTGGGTTTATTCCTCATCCATTGTTGAAGATAGCAAGTCTACAGATAAACTTCTTCCTTTGTAAATGGTTTTGGATACCCAGTATTGTAGAGCTGTAATGTTTCATTGTGATTCAACGTGTATGTCCGTTCTTGGACATGCAACATGCAGAGGAGGAATACTGCAGCTAGCACTGAACATCTTCCCCATCATTGTGGTGGCTTTGGTGGTATGGTTGGGGAAGTACACATTTATTTGTTTTGCTAAATCGTATTGCCCCTAAGACTTCCTTTGTAGTTACCTGCTTCTCTGAGCTCTGGGTCTACACTGCAGAGATATTCAGTGGAGACCTGTGGGTCTCAGGAGATGTTAACAGACCCTCAATCTTAGGAGGATCTGTTAAGGATGGAAAAAAACCCACAGAGCACACACAGAGTTCCTAAAATGTAGGGCTTTGGACCTGTCTGTGTATAGCTATAACCAGATCTGAACAAGAACTTCAGTGCTGAGTCCCATTTAGGACATTGCAAGAGACAAGAGAGAGAGCAAGTGTGGCAGGAGGGCAGGAGGCATGATGGGGGGAGTAGAAATACTATGAGTTGCCCGCTGCACAGTATCCCTCATGGCTTTGCCTGGGATGAGGGGAGAGATCAAATTCCAGACTAGACCGGTGGTAGGACAGAGGAAAATAGGAAACATTCCCAGACAGAAACTGCAAGCGGGAAGTTATAGCATGGGAGCCAAACAGGCTGACACATGACCCAGAGAAAGAGGAAGTCCCTTTGAAGTTACTCCTTCAAACAACCTGCCAATGCAAATCAGAGATTCCACTTGCCACAAGGAGTCCTAGGAGAAGCAGGTGTCCAGCATTTCTCTCACAGCATCCCTGGGCAGAAACAAAGGTTAATCATAACCTGCAAACAGCACCCTGGTTTGTTTCTCTGGAGGATACCATGCCATTCCTGGGTGGCTTAACCTGACAAACTCTTCTTATGCCAGATTTCCTAAGGGTGATATACCAGTTGTAGGTTACCGGGATCAAAGTGCCTGTGGTTTCGTGATGCCGAGGCACTACGAGGTCCAGCTGATGATACACACATGAGGCAGAAATCCCAGCAAAGCACCTGGGGCTTGGTTTCTCCTGTATCACAAGTCCATGCCGACAGACCTCCACTTGCCCCTCTGCTCTTTAGCAGTTCGCTTCTTGCCCTTCCCTGCTCTCCGTGCTCTTAGGTCACACCTGGCACAACTGATCATGTGTTGTACTTCAGATGGCAGGATGAGTGACTGGCTTGGGTGAGGAGATGCTTTCATGGTGCTGGGTGGCACGGATCAGGTCCAGCTGAGATGTCCTGTGGAGAGTCCCCGCTGTGCCCTCTCCTCTCTGGAGAGGCAGGTTGCACCTGATGGGAGGCAGGTTTCATCATCCCAGTGGGGTTGTCCTCTACATATTGCATCTGGATTACTGTCCTCACTGCCCAGGGAAAGCCTTATCCAGGATACACATATAAATGCTATCTACAAATAGCACGTCAGATCAAATAAGAAAGAAGGTCTGAGGATGTTGACCCTGACATGGGAGAGGTGGAAGGGCCTATTTTCTGCCCAGAGCAGAAAATAAAACAACCCAAACTCATTATTTTTTATTTTTCTTTTTGCTTACATTTCACCACCTGTGGTGAGAGCAAGACAAGAAGAGCTGTGACTGTGCCTTGAAGGGGAGAGGACAACCAGCCTCTGGCAGAAACCAGGCAGGAGCTGGGAAGGAGAGCTGTGGTGATGAGAGTGGCCTTGGCAAAGCTATCACGGCATGTCCTTGAATGGGCAGTACCTTCAAGGACAGCCCTGGAGCCAGGCCAGGAGGCACCAGCAGCCTCTGCTGAGCCTATCTTGGCTCTGAGCAAGAGGTGATAAGGATAGGGTGAAGGGTATCTCCTGCCACCTCCTCAGCACCTGCCTCCACCTCTGCAGCCCATCTTTCCCCCGTGTCCTGCTTTGGGGACTGCAGGTGGTGATGCATGGACATCCTGGGAGACTGTGTGGAGACCTGTGGTGTAGCACTAAGACTAATGCCTCTCCCACCTATTTTAAAGGTCTGTGTTGGGAAAAAGCACCATGTCCTTGTCACATTTATTGGATGAGTTCTGCTTTGGTCAGTTGCGTTTTGCTGTAGGTTCCCTTCAGTAGCTCTGGTGTTTGTCCTACTTGCAGTATAAAGCTGAAACGGAGTGAGAGGGAGACCAAGGTGGTGTGTGGGCTTGGACAGCCAGCAGCCTCAGGCCTCTGCTGTGGAACAGGGTAAATCTCAAGGAAGAATGGTTGAATGCCTTCAATCCCAGATTTGGGAGCGAGTAGCTTTTGGAGATTTTGGACAAAGCAGCCATGCGGGGCATCCTCCACACCATGGCTCTCCAGCTTCTCAGAGCTGAGGAAACACGTGGCAGGACAACACCAGTGGTCTAGGCTCCATCTGATAGTGTTGTTCCCAGCCCTCCACCGCCTGCTCCATCTTGCTCCCATAAATCACATGCAGGATTTAGCAGGCAAACTGGATTGTGGCAAGGACGCAGGGATTAAACAGCATGGACACTGAACAGATTAAAACGCAGGTTCCTCAATCATCCAGCAGCTGCCTGGGCACTAAGTGAAGGCCTCCTGATACTGGACAAGGATTCCAGAATGTTGTGGTTTGGGCCCCGTTGGCCAATGACAGGACAACAAATGCTCTCCTCCACTCCTCACTCCGAGGAAAGGAAGAAGAGAGATAAAGAGATTTATGAGTTTAGAAAAAAGCTAAACTAATGAATTATTAATAATAAAGTTAAAAAAGAAATAGTGACATAGATATGATATATAAAAATATATATAAAACTGGATCAAGATCCCAGGAAGGTGTCACTGGCAGGCACTGGGAAAGTTCCAAACTGGGCTCAGTGATAAATGGGAACTGAATTCCAGAACTCAGTGATGGGGACTGAAGGTAGATGAACTGACAGGGTCCTCCTCAGACATCAGTCAGTGAAGAAAAAGAGAGCTGCTGAAGAGCCCCTGAAGAGGAGCCCTTGAAGAGGGGACAGGGACAGGCAGAGCAAGCAAACATCAGGAGAGGTACATGTGCCCCCATTATGACCTGAAAAGTCTTGCAGTGGGGGCTCCATGAAGGGTGCATAGCCTTCTCTCTGGCTGTGTGTTTGGTGGTGACCAGGACAGCCTGAAGCCTGGGTGTGTCCCAGCTTCTGGGTAAGTTGTGGGTGCAGATCTGGGCTGCTGCTGACAACAGTGTGGAAATGAAGCATCGCCCCAGGATGCAAACAGTGCTCCCCCAGGAATGTGCTGGTGTTTTCAAGGTTGTTCCTGCAGGCTGGGGCTGTCGAGGAAGTGAAGATCCTTGAGGAGTGACCCACCACCGTCACTGTATTGCTAAGGAAGCTGAATCATGTATCTGTGGCACCTGCCTATCCTGTACCTGCTACCTGACCTGGCAATGCCCACTCAAAATTGGCTGTCCTGGGTCAGCTCCGGCTCCTCCAACACTGCATGGACAAACTGCTGCAGAAGTGTAACTATGTGTGTTCCTCTAGAGAATGTAAACTCTGCCTATGGCCTATTATTGAGACGAGTATGATTTGAGGTGGAAAGCTGAAGCTTTTCTAGGGGTTGTGCTGGGCTTTCTTTGGCCTCCCTTGCACTCCTCCCAAAATCCACTGCTGCAACTACAGATGACTTCACAGGCAGAAGAAGAGTGGAGGTGACTGTGGTTGGTGTTGAAAATAAGGGCTCGTTGCAGAAGGCACGCCAGAAACCTTCAAATCTTGGTTACTGCTTTTATTGATATAGAGTTGCTGGATTTTTAACACTATAGAATGATTAAAAGCCAAAAAAGACCTGACTTGGGCACATTGAGGAGCAGGCAGGACTGAGGAAGATAAAGGTGACAACAATTTTCAGGAGGTGTAGAAACATTTTATTTCATCTGAAGTGTTGTGCTACACCCTGGTTGAAATAAAATGCCCGTTCAAAGGCCAATTTCTTTTTGTTTTGTTTTGTTTTGGTTTGTTTTGGTTTGGTTTGGTTTGGTTTGGTTTGGTTTGGTTTGTTTTGGTTTGTTTGTTTCTTTGAGGGGGTGGTGACTTCAGGGCACTTTCAGCTTTTATCTTTTTAAGGTTTGTTTGGTTTGTAGTTGGTTGGCTATTTTTTTCTTCCACTGAAATTGAAAGGGTGAGAGGGTGTACGTTCCTGCTGAACTCAGCTTGTGTTTTGAAAGGGTTAGTGGAAAAATATCTGTGAATATTGGCTCAACTTTAACGGCCGAGGTTGTAAATGTAGTCAAGGGGTGAGAATGGCTACCACCCTCGGTGGCCCCGCACCGAACTTTTCATGTAATATAATGAAGCTGGATGGATCTGGGATTCAAACGTGTCTTCTCTTAGGCCAAAGCGGCTCACCCTGAACCCAGCAGCCCCAGCAGGGCTCAGCATGGGCCCTACTCCTCCCTCTGAAGGAACAGCGGTGTGGTAGCCATCGGGGCAAGCTGTAGCCCACTCTTTCTGGGAGGCAGAGGGCTGGGAATTTGGGCAAAAGGGCCTTTTACTGGAAAAGCATTGCTGGTAATGGCAGTACAAGGTCTGTTTTTATTGGTTTAGTAATGGGAAGGTGCTTTCAGCGTTAGATGGCTTTAGTAATACATAATTAATATAAGTGCACTTCCCTTGTCCACCAAGAGGGCAGAAAGGGCCCGGTTAACTTCTGAAGCTGGAAAAAGAAAAAGAAAAGGTTGAATGTTTCATAATGTGCTCAGTCATTGGAAATTAGATAAGAGCAAAATGAAAGTTGCTGAGAACAGTTTTTTTTGGTCAAAACTGTGTGCTCGGACTCTGTTTCTGACAGTGGTCATGCTTCATGGCACAGTGGAAGGAGCCTGTATGTGCTGGGCTGACCTGGATTTGATTGTCTACCCTTGGGAGGATATTCTGCCTGCTACAACCCTGGGCTCAATTTGTCCTTGTGTTTAAAAAACCCAAGAGGTTCCTTTCTGAACTGAAAGTATTTAAAAAAAAAAAGAACTGGTTCCAGCTAATGTGGAGTGGGAGAATTTCTTTGAAAAACATTCCCATCCTCCCTTATAAATACAATTATCACAATGCATTATGAGGCAAGCAAAAGCCGTGTGTCCTTCAGAATGCAAGGAAACCTTGGAAGGGCAAATAAACTTTTCTTTTTTTCTTTTCCCAGCAGAAGATGGGCCAGAGAAGAAAATCGCTCCCTGTGAGCGGCTTCCCGAGGACCTCTTTATTATGACATTGTAAAACCGCAAGTACAGCACCAGCTCAGCACAGCACCAGCACAACCCCACTGAGCAAACAGCAAAGTTCTCGCCCTTGGGAAAGCTAGAAAGCCCAAGGCATGAGCGGAGGACAGTGTGCTACAAGGCCAAGCAAACACTGCGGTGGTGGTGGCTTCATAAAAAAAAAGAAAAATAATTAAGAAAAAAGTAGAATAAAAAATAAAAAGAAAAAAATAAAAAGAAGAAAAAAAATAAAAAGAAAAAGAAAAAAGAAGAGAAAGAAGAAGAAAAAAAGAAGAAAAAGAA
>VZRU01001293.1:671709-716108 GCA_013398155.1 Pedionomus torquatus | reverse complement strand
TGTGGGGCGCTGTGCGAGATCGTGAGACCTCGGAGAGCCCGGCGTTGGAAAGAGAAATGTTTCTGTGTCTGAAGGGGTTTTCGGGAGGGAGCAGCGGTGCTCGAAGGCGGCGGGAGCGGCGGTGCCCGGCCTGCGGCTGCCAGCTGGGGAGGGAAGCGGCGGCCGTGCCCAAACTCAGCCTCCTCCGGCTCCCGCTCCAGCCAGCCGTCGCCTTCTGCACCTTTACTTACTACTTCAAACGTTGTCCTCAGGCTTGGCATTGTAAAGGAAAGCACGGTTTTAAGAAAGACAAAAAAAACAGGGGAAAAAAAAAAAGAGCAAAAACCCCTAAAGGTGTTGTTCCCAATGACAAACGGGTAATTTGTTTTACTCCCGTTGAATGTTAGATGCTCTGCAGTTTGCTGGATGTAGTTACTGACTGCCACTGAGCTGCAGTCAGACAGAGTAATGATGAAAACTCTGGTGTAAGGTTTCCTTTTCTTTTCCTGCCTTAAAAAAGACCTCTTTAGAGTAATATTTGCCTGGTAGGTAGCATCTTCTTATTTTGTCTGTTGTATGTAAGGCCGCAGAACTTGCGTAAATTTTGCATTACTTAATGAAGAGTCTCAGGGATGCGGAAAAAATGCCATTCTGGAACCTAGTTTGTGGTGCCTAGGAGTTGTGAAAACAGAGCACTGAGGCTTCTGGTGTAGCAGCTACTTTACAAACACTATGGGTTTGTTTTCTCATATTATTTGATTGTAGAAACATTTTTAGACTATAAACTCTTCAAGTTTGTAGGAAGAAAAGTGTATGTTTTGTTCCTAGTGGTGTTAAAACTAGGAACGGACTTTGAGTGACATGGGAAGTTTAACGGTGAGCTTCTGACGGAGCCAGAGTCAGAGTAATTTAATGCTGATTTGTATGAATGTCACTGGGATTTTACTTCTCAGAATTTCTTTTACACCTTGCTCTCTCTGAACTGATTATTAGAATTTAGGACCCTGGAAATGGCAGTGGTTGACTGAGTTATGGGATGCTCTTGTTCTGCATATTTTGCAAATGGAAGTTCTTACCAATTATCATGAAGGCATAATTTTTGCAGGGTCTCTGTAACTGTAAACAAAACTGAGGAAAAAAATGAATGAAATTGGAAGATAATTCAAGCAGGTGCTAACATGGTGCTCAAGCTTCAGTGGAATTTTGTATCTGTTATAAATTGGTTGGTACCCATGGCTTCAGTGCCTCTCTTGCTGATGGTGTATTCTACTTCAGGGAAATCTACCTCCTGGTATGAAAAGATTAATATAGTGCATGTGAGAATAAAAGATTTTGCTGGTGAAACTTTCTCTTCCTCCTTAATATATATACAATGGCCACAATTAAGTTACGTATTTTGAGGATTAAAATGCAGAGCTTGTACTGCTTTGGGTCAAGAATCTAATTACTGTGTTTTGCTGATTTCTTAAGGAGAAGGGAAAACTATTGTAAAGTTTATTAAAAGTATGATGGAAAGATTTGCTTTGTGAGCAACTTAATAGTGATTCCCTAAAACCTGCCTAAGGAGGGGAAGAAAGGGCTTTCTGCAACAGCTTTGAACTTGGGTTCTGTTTTTGTAATGTGAGTGTGCTTTGTTAAAAAGCTTCTAGCTCTCTGAATGTCTCCTTTTAAAGTGTTTAGTATGTGGTTTGTGACTAGTAAATATTAGGGTTTCATTACAGAGGTTTTTTCACCTTCACGGCTGGTGATATTTGTACTGAGCTTTAATATGGAGAATGGTTTTCTCCAAATCTAACTAAATAGTCAGCCTAATGCACTTGAATTCCAATTTTTCTCCCTGCCTCCCAAAAGAATGGGATGTGTGTGAAGAGGCAGTGACATTATAATTTGACGCTAACAATAAAATTGTTCTTTTGGTCTCTCACTTGTGTTTCAGTGGGTCCTTTATATTAGAAATCATATTGCATATTGTTTGGGTACTGGGTTTTGAACTGTGCTATGGTTTGTGTTGGTATGTCAGATGATAAACTGTCATATTGGAAAGTAATTGTAAGAACTAGGCACTGACTAGGAAAACCAAATGACATCAGATTTGATAGCAAATAAAATAATACTGCCATGTATCAGCAGGTCTAATAATATTCAGTCATACTTTCTGATAAAAATGTTTGAATGTAATTTCTTCACATATAAGCAACTCCTGATTATCTACTAAACACTTAGAGGGGAGGGAATAATTTCAGTTTATCATCTTAAAATATCTTGCCTATAACATGAAATTGGAGTGTGTTTCTACAGAAAAAGAAAAAAAAAAAGTAGGAACCTCTTTTTTTCTATGTGCCTTCATATAGGTAAAACTCAGTCACCCTGGAAATACTTTCTTTTTACGTTGAGGAGTACAGGAGGTAGAAGCAAATGGCCATCACAAATGCCGGTGTTGCTTTTTTTCCCTCTGATATTCTTTTGTGATTGCTTAAAAAGGTGTTTCTAAACCTGTGGGTTTCTTCATATGAAAAATAAGTCTCTAATTAAAAAAAAAAAAATACTCATTGTAACTTCTCTGCAGCTGCTGTACTTCTTAAGCTTGTTGCAAATAGTTTGTTGTGGTAAGATCAGAAGCAGAGCCCAGTCAACCCCATTTCAAGCACTTTTTTGGTAAGATTTGTACATGCTATTAATCTTTCATATTATTTTCAAATTTACGTATAAGGGCAGCTAAACTGGCATTCTCTTCGGACAAAGCTGTTGCTAGTTGTCGGTGAGAACTTAAATGTTTTCATTTAGGAACTTGTTTTAGGAACTTGTCCATTAGGTCTGGAAATGCACAGCCCTAATAGAGAGTAATGCATGTGAAAGGCAAATGTTGAGGTTTGTACTATAATTTCTTGAACAAAGTTAATACCTGATCATCTCATTTGGGTTTTGCAGATTTGGAGGGTGTAGCTCTGCCTTTGGCTTAAACTGACCTTCCATTAAACATGTATCATGCCATCTCCTGCATTGCCGTTAGTGTTCATGGCGAGTTAAATCAAAAAATCCCGATCAAGCTGGATATATTGGGTTTTTGGAAACAATCCATATCTGGGTAACATAATATACCACAACAGGGAGAGCAAGGATTGAACAAATTTGCTACTCTTTGAGATTATTGCTTCAGATAATGTTGAAACCCCTATTAGCTGTGCTGTGGGAGTGTTTCTGCTAGGTGATAAACAAATTTCTGACTCATATGTGTTAATTCAGCATCTTGAATTCAGCATAATCTGTCATTTGAAGGGAATTTTTAATATTTCACTTTTTAATTATTTTCTTCTTTTTTTGGTAAATTTTGAAAATATGTGAATAATTTGAAAGCCTAAGAATCTTTTCCTAAGCCAAGGGAAGAAAATTTAATTGAAGATTAATTGTTTGCCAGATTTTATTTTTTTTTTAACGGTAGTTTCCTAGCATTTGTGGCCCTAACCAGTGTAGATTCTTTCTAAGCACTGTGCAAGTACCTATCAAATCACTGTTCCTTTGAAGTTAAATGATTTAACTTCCTAATGATTAAATCGTATGATTTTAGAGATATAAGAGCTGCTATTTTTTTTTGGATGTGGATGTTTAAACAATAGGCATATTATGTTTCCTTCGTTTGGTAAAAAATCCCTCCTGTTGGTAGGCCTGCCGGTTGCATGTGTTTGGAAAATCCCTCAGAAAACTTCTTAGATTGTCCCTTATAATGTAGCATTTTAGGTTCTGTAGTATATTATTTATACTTGAACTTCATTTATACAGAGTAGTTTGTGATTGTTGGCAGTTGTGGCTGCACACAACTATGCAAATAATTTACTAGCATTTCTTTTAAATATAGCTCTGTTGCCCAGCAGTTATTATTTTCTGCTGAGTAGCCCGAGGCATTCTTTCAGAAGCTGTTTTCTTGTGTACTGTGTTTCTAGAAATTCAAGTTTTAATGCTGCTTCCTCAGTGTATCTCCAGCCAGTGGAACATCTTCCAGTTTGCCTTGCTGGTTCTATCATACTTTTTCATTTATTTCCCCTTTACCATTTCCCTTTACTATGCCCCTGCTTGTTCCAGGCACTTTCAGGATAAATTCTAAACTTCTCCCATACCATGCTTCTACTTCTCATTGAAAAGTGTGATAAAGAGCAGTTGTGTGAATGTTACATATTTATTTATTACGTTATTGTTTGTGATTTTTGTATTTATTTAGAACTTTTTGGAGATTGTTTCAGCTGCTTCTGTAGCATTTTCTATGAAATTGTTAATGTCTGAATTTTGACTAATACAGAGCTGTGCACATTCCCAAGCACATACCAAGGCAGTTCAGACTTGCTAATGGGCTCTGAGGATTTCATCTCACCCCGTTTCACTGGTGCTCCAACGTCTGTTTCTAACAGTGGAAGTAAGAGGCACAACTTTTTAAAATTTCTTTCCTCTTCTGGAAGACTGCACATGAGAAACTTTAGCATCACTGTACCTGGTTTGCAGGTCTCATGCTTTTAGTGAAATAGGTTTGAGAATTAGTGATGTGATAAGAGCTATGCCTTCACTTCTAATAGCAGATGCTGTTCTGAAGAGTTATCTGGCAAGAGGATACCGTTGTTAGGAATATTTTGAGGGCAGTTCTGAGACATTAAAGGGACTTGAGAACTCATCAGCTAAAGCGTACACCTCCAGTCCTTCCAGTGACCGATTGCAGTGGGGGAGGTGATCACCAGATAAGGCAATGCATCTTTCTAGATTCTCCGTTGGAAAAGGTCATGTTTGGGTGACTACGTATCTGTGTATGGTATGTTGCTTTTTAGTGCACAGATTTAAGTTGAAGAGTACAAGGCTTAAAATACCATCTTCCAGGGAAACCTTAGGAAAGAGCCGCAATCATGATCAGCTGTTTAGAACAGAGAAGCCTTGTTAGACAGTAAAAGTAATGCAAGTGCCATCCTCTGCTCATTTTTTATGAATGCATGCAACGTTACAGATTTGGTAATGGTAGCTATGAGGCAGGGAATTATTTCAAGGCTTAGAACCTCAGGAGGAAGTGTTTAAAGGTCCTGTTCTTCCATATCATTTCTCTACATGGGAGAGGTGATCGTTATTTCACTAATGAAATACCTGGCAGGTTTCAGCAATGTGCTTGGCACTGTGAAAAGAAAAGTGATAACACTATTAGAAATCAGAAAAAGCTACTTTTAATACCTTTAATTACTCTGTGATAAAGCAAAACAATGAGTTTATGGTGCATTACCATTCCAATGCTCCCCTTGTTTTTCTTGTCTATTTTCTACTTCTGAGCATGGTGAAAGTAACATTTTCATGTCCGCGATACACCTTTCAAATCTAATGATTGGAAGTTACTATGTCTTCTTTTCAGTTCTCACTAGAGATTATTATCAAAGGAACTGATTTAAAACACAGCAAAAACCCTAACAAAAACAGAGACACCAAGTGCCACACTAAATTTTAATTTGTTGTGAATTTTATATATGTATATGTGTGTATGTATCTATATCAACACGTATAAAATGTAGATATATATTAAGAAAATAAAAAGCCTCAAACAGTCCTTGTTAAACTTTGGAGTTAGCATAATGGGTTAAGCCATTGCTTTCCAGTTTATCATGTATGTCTGAAGTACACGATAGGAATTTTTTTTCTTCCTTATTTCAGAAAACTGACGTATTTGCAGCTGAGTTCTTTTTTGCACAGCTTTGTATTGCCCCTGGCTGTTATAGTTACGGACATTAGAACAGTTCATGAAGATGTAATTTCCATATCTACTGACTGGCAACCATGAGTCACTCACTGTTAGACTTTTTCTGGCCAGACTTGTCTTCTGATAATGAATGCCTTCTCTCAAATTCTTGCTCCTTTTTAGGAAATAGATGGCTTTTGTGTATGGAATCCTCTATGCTTACCACTTAATTGGGTCAAAAGACAGCCTTTTGTGTCATTGTGTGCAATCTGTAGTTTTTGTCACTTATCTGAAGTGTATTTAAACCTTGTCACAGCAGTATTAAGAGTGGTAAGTGCTTTGCCTGAAGTGTGGTGCTGTTTATGTTTATATATCTGAAATATTAGCCTAGCAAGCATAATGAAAGTGCTGTGCTGTAGAAAAATAGCTGAACCATTACGTGTATTTGCATTATTTTTTCAACCAGAATAAAAAGATGAAAGATTGAGTGAAAGGAGTCCAATGTTGAGAGGCAACAGAAATTTGGCCAGCTGGCTGCAGCCTTCCATAAATGTGCACACTCTTAATTACTATCTGCCCTACTCACTATCTAGATGGGGGCCAGGCAGAGTCTTACTCAAGTCCATAGCTTCCCATGATGCTCAAGTCCATCAATTCTATGGGATTTGTCCACTCCCCAAAAACCTTACGGCCCTGTGAAGTTGTTGTGTTTGAAGCCCAGCATCTTGAGAAACCAGCATTCAGAGAAGTCTTCAGTCACTTAAGAGAGAAAAGCCAACATCTTTTTCTTCCTGGAACTGGGTCAGTTATTTGTGGTTGTGGTTTTTTTTGTTTTTTTTTTTCTTCACCCTCCGACTTCTTTCCACTGGACTTTTTGAGTTTGAAGTCCCTGCATTTGGCATTCCTATCAGTAATTCCCTGTATTAAAAATACTGCTGGTATTGATTATAGTTGGCATGCCCAGGAGCTTCACTAAAAGTATACATTCTCAATACTCCTGGAGGCATTCATGTTGCACATAGATATATGATTTTGTGTCAGGAATACACTGACTATCAGGACGTAGGTGTTATTGTGGAATGTTCCCTTGGGTGTCAGGGTCTGGCTTCATATTAAGTGTTTGTATGTTCCCAAGTAATTAATTCACTGCTATAGTTTAGCTTTTTATGGCTACGCATTAAGAACATATTTTTACTGTCGAGATATTGTTTGCAGATATCTCTGCAGGAAGCCCAGCTACATCCATGTGTCTTTTTGTTGTCCTTAGTATTCAGTGTATTCTTGTTGTCTTTAGTTTGCAATATCATTGTGTCGTCATGGTTCCAATAACATCACTGCTGTAATAATTATTACTCAAGCTTTCTGGTAGTGATAAAATTCATCATGAGTAGCTAGGAGTCTAGGGCAGTGAGAGAATTATTAAGATAATTATATTACAAAAAGTATTTGGAAAGAATCTATCTATCACTTTGGCCCAGTCTTTGCCTTCTTTTATGTCCATTTTCTCTCTATATCCGGTTAGAGTTTAAAATGACAGCTGACATCCTTTTTTTTTATCAACTTGCTGTTTAATTCTGAATACTAATTTGTGTTGAAACATATGTAAAACTTAAGTGCTGTTTTGATAAAACAGCTTTTGATGATTTTGAAGTGTTTATGCAAACCTTGCGCATAATTGCTGTAAAACTGTAAAGAGTGTGGGGATGGGATTTTAGGTTCCTTAAATTAAAATGCATGTCTTCCCCATCTACTTCTGCAGTGGTTTTTCTCTCAGAAAAAGATCTTATTTATTCTGGGTTTTGTCTATATATAATGCATAGACAAGGGTGAGTAAGAAGTATATAAATTTATAATCTGTGTGATTATAATAAATATAGACATTATGTATGTATATCCCTAACCCTCACTGTCTATATTTTCCAATGTTGTCGTATAGGACTGATTTGTCTTGGACAACAAATTGAAAGGCATTTCATTTCACTTCGAAAAAAAGTGAAATGCTTTGCTAAAAGACTGTTGAGAATATGAAGGAACTTGGAGATATAAGAGCAAATGAACCAAAATCAGGCTTGTTCCTCTGATTTTCTGCAAAGTGGAGAGAAAATCCAGCTAATTGAATTTTTTTTTTTTTTTTTTCCTGAATGCTTTCCCTGAAAATCTTTCCATTTTGAATATTTCTGTTATCTGCTTTTCAGTATATATTGTGCTGGACATATTCAGAGAGATTACATCAATAGGATATCTGTATTTTCTTTTAAATACTTAAATTTCTTTATATTGATTCTGTGGGGGCCTTTGAAGGAGCTTTTGCAGTAGCAGAAGTCTCTCTTTGCAAAATTCGGCAATTGCAATGGGTTTTAATACAAATTACGTTAATCAGCAATTGATTGTATTATATTGGAGTTGCTTTTTGTCATTCAGAGTAAAGGATTTCTGTAATTCTGAGAAGAACTTAAAGAATTTATAGTAAAAGGAAATGAAGTCAAAGAAGTGGGATGTAAAAATGATAGAATCTTGTTCTGACACATGAAATAGACCAACAAGTGTCTCCAGAACTAAACAAAACAGTCTGAGATTTTGACTCCTTTAGCATTTAAGTGACAGATGTGAACTGCGGAGAAAATAATTTTATGGAAGATGTAACTTGAGATTTTTGATTCCTTCAAAAAACACAGACTAATTTCTACAAAAAAACTGAGTCCAGCTTTGTCCTTTCACTGTTTGCAGTAAAAGTAGTATCTTGCAGGGTTTTCATCCCACACTGAAGGACAAAAATACCATATCTTGTCTACTGATCAAAAAACTCTTGAGTGTTTGATCACTTTCTGATGATGTGGTTTTGTACCTGGTACACAAAATAGCTTTTATAAGGATCCTGTTTTTGGAAACAAATTTGTAATGTTAGATTTTTTGTATCCTGGTTTTGAATGAAGTGTTTCATAGGTAGAATCTTATTTCAGCTGTACTCCCACTGA
Source organism: Pedionomus torquatus (assembly GCA_013398155.1). Lineage (NCBI taxonomy): Eukaryota > Metazoa > Chordata > Aves > Charadriiformes > Pedionomidae > Pedionomus > Pedionomus torquatus. Next base: position 707,459 of record VZRU01001293.1, on the reverse strand, counting down.
CAACTTTGGAGCCAAAATTTTTCAGCATCTCATTTATGACCAATGTGGGCTCTTAAAAGTAAGAAAAGGTATTTTCCTGACAAAATATCTGTGACTGTGTACTATTCTTGATACATTATCCTATGAACTGGGCTGAGATAACCATAGCACGAAAATGCTTTCCCTTAATCAAGATACTGCCTTTGGGAATATTGAATGTCTTATAGGTTGCCTTTTTTTTTTTTTTTTTTTTTTTTTTTTTTTTTTAAGCCAGACAAAAGCAGCTAAGCAGCTTACAAAACCCTCCTGCTTTTCTGCAAATAATTTAGCCTGGTTTAATAGGTTTTAAGACAAATTAAGTATTTTGTATTAACTTTGGTGATGCTGCCAACAAGGCAAGCTTTTGAAGATAGATAGCAAATAAATAGTTTGCTGTTTTAGGATGAAGTGATTAGATCTTGCCGTCCAATTTGATGACTTCAAAGTGTGTAAAGTAGATGGGACTGAGTATGTTTTTGAACTCCATTTCACTTACAAAGATGGCATTTCAAGAGTAAATATATATATTTTTTTAGACACTGTTCTTGTCTACATAATGACCTTTTGGAGTATGATCATTTAGAAGGAACTAAAATATTTTATATTTTTACTGTTTTCCTACTTCTATTAAAACAAATTTGGGTTTTTTCTTAATACTTCTGGGCTTCTCCCTCTTTGCTGTCTAATTTGTTAATCCCAGTGTGTTACTTGTGCAAGCTGCTGTTTTAAGTGAAGACAAAAATTGCAGTAGCTGCAATGTTTTAGCAGGATTAAGGTTTAAAGTTATCTTCAATAGGAGTATACTTCATGTTTTTGTTTGATATAGCTGGGAAAAAAAAACCAACAAAACAAAACACCACCCTAGAAAATTTCTGTCATACTGCTTCCAAACCAGTGTTTCTAATCTGTGTGTTTAGTGCATATGCAGAAGTCTAGTTTCTTTTCTGCTGTGAGAAGTCCCAGTACTAATGGGCTACTAGTATTTATTCTACTCTTTGAACTGCCTCACAAACATGCTTTCTGAGCCAAAAGCAAAGGCTGAACGACCAGAAATACCTGTCTGAGCTTATATTTAAACATAACAGTGTCCGTATCCTGTCACGTCTGGTAGAAACTTGAATTTTATCTTGGAAACTATTTCAATGGCCAAAGCAGTTAGATTTATGGAAAAACTTTTCTATGGAATTCAGCTGGAGCAATATTTATTCAAAATTTTGAGTTTTGAGGAGATTTTGAAGTGTTTAATAAAGTAAAATTGTTGTCAGTTGTGGAGGTGCATAAAAGGGCTTGAGAAGCCACGAGATCCAAGAGGTGAGCCCATTGTAAGCTGGAGTGATAACGGTGTCCCCAGCTCCTCCATCGGCAGCGATCTGAGTGTGAAGCATGCAGTTAAAGCACTCTTGATATCAGTTTAGTTCAGTGCTTTGGGCTTTGAGCTGTGGAGATGGCATATGTTTGCTTCTGGACAGGAAAGGACAGTCACCTCTTCATCCAACCTTGAAAAAATTGGTAGAGGATATTTGTCAGGCTTCTTAGTTATTCATAAGGTGTGTTAAATGCGTTTGGCCTAAAGGCAAGTTTATGTTGTAAACCTGTGGTCAAGTTTAGAGGAGAATATTAGAGACAAACCTTGGAAGAGGGGAAATGAGGAGTAGAAGGGATGTGTATGTGAGGGTCACTGCAACTTTTGCATGTATAAACTATTCCACAGTCTGCCTGATCCCAACAAAAAGGCAGAGTATTGGGGAATACACTTATTTTCAAGGCTGGCCTTGCTGTAGCTTAACAGTCTAAAAATGTGCTTGCTTCTGATCCCTATTGCTTTGTCATTTGCTCTCTACAATACTATTTAACCCTCCTCTTCTTTCTGCTGTGAAAAACTAACATAAACCTGAGGTGGTAGTTTAGCAGAAAGAAACGATAAATCAAATAGTGAATGTTTACGTGGTTTTCCTGTCTGTGCTTTTCAAACCATACTCTGAAAAACATGGTCTTCCTAACATATTTATGGCAGCATTTTTCTAAACATTTGTGGTTACTGGAGCAACCCAAAGCCTTGTTTCCAGTGATTTTTATGGGCCTACTTATGTGTGATTGCATAGTGCAGATGGCAAGGCAGTCTCAGTATGAGAATTAGGAAAGAGAAATAGATGATAAATTACTCACATATCAAATTTAAAGAAAAAAATACTGTGATTGTTCCTACATCACTTTTACTTAATATATATTAAGTATGTGCATATAAATGTAAACATGAGATGGCACTCTAGAGATTATTAGTAAGAGAAACCTAGAAGAAAATCCTCTCAGATATCCCGGAGTTGATTTGGATGGGTTTTCTGCCTTTGGAATCACCTGTTTAGAAACTCTCTACAAATTCTATTAGTCCTTCCACCTTTGTTATAACAGGTTCCATAATTAAATAGTGACCTAAATTGGCAAAAGTATTTGGCTTCTCTATAGAAAAATGGCTAAATCACAAATACGTATGAGACAAAACTACCAGGTTGTTTAAAGCTATGACAACTCATAAGGGTTAACTAGGTACAGACATAAAACCTTAAAATGGGATTGTTCCTTTATTTATTTATTTATTCAAAGCTTCTGTTACAAGGAATTTGAAGAGCTAAAAAAAGGGTGATTTAAGGATTGGAAATGCATTGATTTCAAACTTGACTAAGCTTGTTGCCTTGTGTAGTTTCAGTAGCATCTTTCATAATTTTCCTGCAGTATTTAGTATATACCATTTTGTGGTGACAAGATTTTAAGCAACTGCAGGCTGGAATATGGGAATGTAGTGTGCGCTAATAGTTTTTGGTACGTGTCCTCATCTCATTCCAGGGAGATCCTTATACTACAGGTTTCAAGTGTTTGGTTTGGTTTCAGAGCAAAAAATCCTTGTTTTAGGCAGTTTGTAGAAAGAAAGAGTGTAATGATTTGAAGGTAATTATTTTCTTAAGTTTATTGCTGATTCCTGTTTGATCTAAATGCAAGGTCAAAATTAACTAAAAGATAGCAACATTCCTTGAAAAATATGGCACTGAAATTATTACCAAGTGCAATTTTTAGGGGATGTGCCATTCAGGAACTGTTAGCATATGTCAAAGGGTGTATGAATTAGTTGCCAAAAGGGTTCTTGGATAATAGTAGCTGTTTTTTCTCCTAACAATTTCTTTAGAAAACAAGTAACAGTTGGCACTTTTCCAAACTATGGCTTAGCTTAGAGCAACAATTACACATTTTAGTGCTATTGTTTTATTGTACTCTGCTGCTAAAACAGCACTGCTGATTTTATAAATGTAAAAATTAGTTATGCTTTCTTTCATTCAAAAAAAAAAAAAGAGAAATCATAGTCTGATCTAAAGCAACCTTCCTAAATTGCACTTTAGTACCTGTTAATCATTCTGTGACTGTAACGTCCAGTAGGCATCGCAGAAAGCTTCTTAAATGAAGTAGTTGTATTTCCAAACTGGAACAATTTTGTGTAAGATAGCAGTTCAAGGGTTAACTAGATCCTTGCATCTAGCATTCTGAATTTGATTTTTGGATTGTTTATTTGTTTATTTTAACTGCAGGCTTATTTCAGGCAAATCTAGAGAATGTAGGATTTTTTATTTTTTTTTTTTTATATAATGAGATTGCTTTGACCAGAAATTTTCAGTGTAATTTGTACTTGAGGATTTTATGTGGTAGACTCACATATTAACAATTCTGGTGGCAGTCTTGTGACATTTTTTTTTTTTTATTTTATAATAATTATAATAAAACTGTGCAGTGACACTGTCTTTCAAGATTGATTGGTAGAGAGTAAGTAAGCTAAGTAAGTTTTGGTATGGAAGTAACCATTAGGTTTGCTGTTTTTTTTGGGGGGGAGTTGTTTATGTGTTTTGAAGTAAACATCCAAGAAGAACATTTAGTAATGTCTACTGCTGGAGTGGCTTTTTCTTTTCAGATCTCTTGCCTTGAGTGGTCTAGCCAGTGGATCAGCATAGTGCATGTGGCTTTCCTTGTTTGCGTGTTTTGTGGAAATTTTCCCCTTTATGCTCTGTGAGCCTTGGCTATGATATCAGAATGAAGAACATTTTTTTATTGAGCTTTTTGCCATTTTACAGGTTAATTTGTGAACCACTGACTGAGCAGAACAACTTTTACAGACTGTAAAGTGCAGCCTTGTAATATTGAGTAACAATCAAATAAAACAGAGTCTGTTGGGGGAAGTAATTTTCCCACATCTTTTAAAGACTCTGTATTTGAAGCAAGAGGGAGATTGGGGCTCTAGAGTCTTGTGATGATTCATAGCAAGACAAGAGGTGATGGGATGGGAGAAGGTTAGTAATAGCTGTGCGGGTCACTAATGGCCATCAAGCATGGAAACAAACATTCAGTAACACCTCTCTCTCCGCTCCCTCTGGCTGTGGAGTCCTAAGGATATAGCTGACTGCTTTATATGAGGGGGGAGGGAAATAAAAAGTATTCATATTTCAGTTGAAAAGTAATTTAAAAAATATCCATAGAGACCCCCCCTAACACAAAAATGATACTGTCTGATCTGGGTTCTTCACAGGTATATTGCAGATAGGTGACATTATGAACCTACACATGTACAAAAAGCCACTCTTTGTATTTATACTGGAGTTTAAACTTGGTATTTCTTAATACAAATTAGAGAACTATTACTGTGGATGGAAAACTGTATTGGTATCCTTGTGTTGCCTGACAGATAACTGCTTCAGCTTCCTTACCTGTTTAAAGCTCAGTGAGTTAGGTTTGAATGAGCTAGTAGTTATATTCAGGCTACTGCAGCCTGTCTTAAAGATACAAGCTTGGTTTCTCGAAGCGTGTTTCTGCCCAGGTATTTATTCCACAGCTCACGTGCATGTTTCTGAACTGCTGCGTTTATCATGTAGATTTAAGCATCAGTCTGTACATGATGTGTTTTGCCCTGAAGTTACAACAGAATAAAGGTTTAAGGTCTTTTCTTCGTTCTATGCTATTTGTGTACATCATACAGAATATAGTGCAATTTCTTCCCTTGGAGTCCTGCACCTATCTTAGTGCCTAGAGAGTCTTTATAGTTGGGGTTAAAATATTTCTTAAAGTATTTCTAGTTTCTAGTCCATGTGGTTTGTTAATTATTTAAATACTTCTGTTCAATAGGCATTGAAATAAAACCATTATAGAGTTACTTGTTTTTTAGATTAATTGGAATTAAGCTCATCAAACTAACATTTCAGAGGAGAGAGTGTATGTTTAGAAGCCTGATGACTTATATGGTAAGTATATTATTTCTGCGCAGTACCATAATAAAACCATGCTATTAATGACTTTCCTATATTTAATGTGCATATGGACAAATGTGTTATGCTTCTTATTCTATCCCTTAAATAAGCAGTAGTCTGTCAGCCTTGGGAGCTCACTGGCTATTTCAAGAATTTAACTTGCTCTGACACTTCCACTATTTCTTCTTATGAGCAGCTTGAATACCACTTTCTTCACAAGTAAGTTAAATAAAATCAGCTAAGGATAGCAGCATACTGTAAATTATGCTGGCAACAGAAAATACATGTAAAATTGCTTGTAAGATGATAACATTTCATGACATTCTGGAAAACAACCTCTCGTATTGATTTTTTTCTTTTTTTTNGCCATCGTCACAGATGAAATGTAGTGTTTCAAGGAGTCTTATTCCCTCCTTGAATACTCGTTATATTGATCTGAAACCACATAACTGGAATTGGTCATATTTTAACAGTGTTCCTTCTCTAATGAAAATATATGGACCTAATGTTTGAGTGGAAAATTTGCAGTGGTATTTCTGTTACTGGAATTTGTGGAACAGTCAGTGAGGAACTTCTCTAAAAATCCTTTATGAGATACTTGAAATGGAATACCTCACTGACATCTCTCTGAACAGATAGCAGACCTCTGCAGACGTGATTCCTTAGCCATGCTTCATGGAAGCATACCACCAGATTGCTCTGGAATAAAGTAACGGGAGAGATGTTGAGTAACCCCTAGACGAATCCAGATTTTTTGTGGTTTCTTTTTGGCCTGTTGTTCTGCCTATCACTGGCCTATGAAGCACCACCTTTTTGCTAGTACAACTTCAGGTTACTCAATTGGTGGTGAATACAAGAAAACTATCATCTCCCTCAGAACAAGGGACAAGACAATTTCTTCTCTTCTACCTGCTTTGCCAGATGATGAATTGAAAAGCTGCTGCATATTAATTATTGCCCTTGATAGCAGCACTAGTTGTTGTTGCAAGGCTTTGCTGTTACTCTAAATATATGGTAAGCTTTAAAAAGTATAGGACCTACTGTTAATGAGAGAGTTTTCCCTGTTTCTGAAAAAAATGGGGGAAAAAATTTGTACAAAGTCATGCACAAAGGCTTGTGGTGATGTTTTGAAAGTCTGGTTCTTGAAACAAGAAATTCAGAAGGTCAGAATAACAGTGTAGAATGTTTGTTGCTTTCCAGTCTCACATGTTATTTTACTTCCAATGTCATAAGCCTGCTGCTTTATTTCATGGCAATGTGTTTGTAATCTCTTAGTGGAACTAAAGATGATTTATGTAAGTTTGAGAGTAACAAATACCATCATAAGCTAATTTAGCCTGGCCTTTCAAGCTCATGGCGCTGTATATGCAATAATAGAATTACTGTATTTTTAGGTGTAAAACTCTCTGCAGGGTGAGGAGAGACAGCTGAAGGATGTGAAGAGTCTGTGCAAACTTGGCTTTAGGGAAGAGTAGGAACCCAGTAGGTCTAAGTAACTTAAAACCATGCCTTTTAAATTTAGATTCTGAACAGATTTTTCTCTTTTACAAACCACACAGTATAAACTTAACATTAAATCAACAAGTAATTTAACTGTAGACGTGTCTGCAGGAACCATGTTTTAAAATCCTACTGCAGTGAAATTTATGCCAGGAAAATGGGCCTCAAATGAAGCAAGCAGACAAACAAACAAAACCATTATAAAACACACAGTTGGAAGTTTTGAAAACTTTAAATGTCCAAACTGTTTGTTCTTATCCAATGTACAGAAAAACCAGTTGGTTAATAATGTCACAAATGGTTGGGAACAAAATGAGTTCAGGATGATGCACTCTGGTGTAATATAAACTCTTGCACAAAGTGGTGTTATCAAGAGAACGTAAAACACTAAGCAGATGTATTGTTGCACAGAAATTATAAAGGCATGTTAGGCACAGATTTACTGCAATGAGATAAGAGCTAGACAGTGAATTTGATATTCCCCCCCTTCCCTATTGCCATTGTGCTGTTCTCATGTTTATCACATAAGAAATGGTTATTGTATGGTTTCACAGCACTTCGACTTTGGGAGGACAGTTACCTCCGCGCCAACTGAAATGTATGGTCTCAACATTGGAAACTGACTTTGCATATTAAATAGTAACAGCTTTTGAAGCGGAAGTTTCAACAGTAAAATAACCAAACAATTACCCTTCCAGTCTTTAATAAAGCCACATGGTAGGGTTGGTTTAAATCTGAGGGATTTGATGTCTTGTAAGGAGTCCACAGTTGTTAATAGTCATGTTGATTAATCTGGAGTGCACTCCTGCAATTAGATTTCTTAAGTTTTTAATGTAGTCGCATGGGATACAGTAGTACCCAGGGAATGCTTTTGCATTTTCTTTAAGCGTATATGCACATGTATCTTTAAACTTAAATTCTGAAGAAGTCTGTATAAAGAAACAGAAATTAAAAAAGTTCTATTGCTTGGAAACTGCTTTTACATATTTTGAAATAGTGGAGTTTAAGTCATTGGTCTGTGTAGGCTTTTAAAAATAACCACACAGGGTGACCTCAGCAGGGATCTCCTCCTTTACGTCTGATTTCTGCTCCTTCTAATGCTTTAGAGAGAGGGCTGAATGGTAGCTGAACGAGATTTGTAATGTGTTTTAAAAGCCTTTGTCCTGTTAATTAGCTAAGAAAAAAAATCTGAATCTTTTGAGGATTGTGATTAGATTGCTACTTATGTTTTTTAGTGAGCATTAATTAATAACTTGAACTTGTGATAGGCACTTTTCTGTTTGTTTTAGACATTATTGTGCATTGTGGGATGATAGTTTGATGATAGGCTGTTCAAAGAAGGAATATTTCAATACCAGGTGACTAGATAACCACAGGTAAAACTCAATTTTGCAATATCTAAACATATTTTGAGAAAAAATAATCCCAGATTTATATATGTTAGATTCTGAATTGACTGTACTCGCTGAGGAAGCAGATCTTGGAGTTACAGAAGTTAGCTTTATGAAAACATCAAAGCAATTCTCAACAGTGGTCAAAAATGCATGTAGCATGCTGGAAGCCATTAAAAACAAATGAAGAACTGTAGGAGACTTTTTTTCCATTGGATACAGTACTTCTGCTGTATTGTCCTTTCTTGCCCTTCGTCTTGGAAAGGGTTATAGCAGAATTGGAGAAGATAACGTGACTGGTGACGATAATCAAAGGAATAAAGCATCTCTCATAGTGAATGATTAAGTAGACCAAGACTCATCAGACTTGGAAAAACAAGTTAGGAAATGAAAGGTAGGAGCATGTAAAATCATGAGCCGTTTGGAAGAAGTGAGCAAGGAAAGCTTATTATACAAGTGGATGATATGATCAAAAGTAAACCATTGGTTGATAGCTTCAAAGAAATGAAACAAACTGTTGAACTGTAGAATGCAATGCCAGGGCATATAATAATTACTGAAAAGCTTAGATAAACCAAGGGTGGTAAAATCTTTGATGTAAAAATTCATTATCTAACCAGTGCCAAGTAAGTGGGCTACGGTAAATACATCAGGGACATACGACCGTGTGTTTGACCTGTTATTACATCTTGTCCAGAAAATTATTGGCTTTTTTCGGAAACAAGGGCTTTGGAGCTTTGGTCAGAACCAGTAAAGGTAATACATACAGCAGGCCGCTTCCCTTAAATGCTGTGACCCTTAACGCATCCTGCTTGTTCTTTTCATGCAAAGACTTACCTGACAGTTCTACAGCATTGTGTAGATTCATAGCTTTTGCCTCTTTAGAAAGTAATTAAAGACTTAGCTTGACCTTTTGTTTGTCGTTAGTCACTTAAATTTCAAGCAGTACCTAAGCAAAAGTTTGGCTAATTGTTTCTTCTATGAGGAGATCCAAACTTGCTTTGAAAATATCAACAAGAAATAAAGCATTTCATTTTGTTCATTTATGAATGACCTTTGGAGCCTTTCACCATTTCAAAATAAGGCCTCAGTTTCTTAAAATCTGCGTGGTTGGTCTTGCATTAGTCTTGTTAGTGTGTCCTCTGTACCCCGTTCCCCTCCCCCCTGTGGTATTTTTCCCTGTGAAAGTACTTATATCCTGTAATCATCTCACTTCTGAATCTCTCTGAAAAACTAAATACATTGAATTCCCAAAGTCTCTCTTTGTAAACTAGCTTTCTGATCTTTGAATCATTTTTATGGCCCTTCCACAACCTCTCTAGTTTTCCACCAACCACTTTAAAATGTGGACAAAAATACTATGCACTGTTTCAGTAGCAGCCTCCTCCCTGCCACGCACTCAGTTGGTTTTCCTCTGTTGTGCCCTCCTGACCCATCTGTGGATGCTGTTTGTGTGTGTGGTTGATTGGCAGCATTACCCAGCTGCAGATACGGCTTAAGTGGCTGGTTGTGTTAACCAGATGCCACATTTTGACATTTCTCAATTTTTATTGGAACTAAACAGTAGATAGAACTCTGATAAGAGCAGCATTATATGAAATTGAAAGCAGAGAATTAATCATACTATCTCCAAACTTAAAATGCCAACAAAGTTGGCATTACAGTTTCAGTTTATTTGCTAGAAATCAGCAACTTAGTTTGTAAATCAAAACTTAGATCTCTTAGAATATGGAAATGAAAGTATAGCTTAAACTTCCCCAAACCCTATTGAAGAGTCAATGCTTGCAGTATTTTGTGATTTATTTTAATGATATGAAAATCTGCCATCTGCCATCTATTGATTATTGTCGATGTATGTAATGTGGAATTTCTAGTTCCAGTCCAAAAACACTATAGTCAAGCTTGCAGGGAGCAATATTGTGCAATTTTGCTTTTATTTTTGAGCTGATTTCTGTTGTTTCTACGTGATACTCAGGGGTTCAGTAGGATTTCTTTATAGAAAACAATTCAGGGAGAACACCCCCCACCCCCAAATCTTAATTTTAGAAGTCCAAGTAACATTTGGAGGGTGTTTAAATGTGTGTGAATTTTGTATTTATTTGAAACACTGCATAGATTTTCAGTGTTACAATAGTTATAAACATGATAGAACACATTTAAGGATGAGTGATGGATTATATTCTGAGTGTGTTGGTGGAATAAATAAAAGATCTTAAGATAACATGTTTCTTTATTACTTGTAATAGTACAGCAAAAAGCAAGCAACTCACACTTTTATCTTTCGGGTATTCTTTTGCTTATTTGTATGTCCTTAAAGAAAACTGTTTCCCCAGTTTTCGCTTGAGGAAGTAGTTAGGCTTTTTGGATTTCATAATTGACAAGTGGTACTTCTGCTGCCTTTAAATATTTGAAATTTAATTTCTTCTGCTTGAGCGGAGAGCAGCAGCTTTTTCCAGCCTGCGTGTTCTGATTTCTGTTTGTGATGTGCTTAAGATGGAAATAAAGTGGTTTGTAGCTGGTATTTCTGTTCCGTAGCTGATATTTTCACACATTAAAGGTTGGAAGCCCTTGTGGTAGTAGGTCTACATTGAGAACACGTCATTCATTGTAGCAGCTGCTTTACACTGCATTTATATTTAAATAGGAGAAAGTGATCTATTTTGAATTTTAAGAGTTATTCCCATGGCAAAATAACTTGCTGTCTTGTCTTTTTCTTCATCATTGATTGATCTATTTGCTTATGTATTCTCCAGAGTGGGGAGGAAGAAATCCAGAGTGAAAAAGCCCTCATTTAGGAGTGTGCTGGATGCTTCCTAACAGCATTTGACTTCAAAAGACCAGAGTCCTGCGGGTCTGGTTTATTTATATAGTTTTAATTAGAACTGAGCCTCATTAATGAAAATGTGCAAAATAAAATAAGGGCATCTCTTTAAAGTTCAAATATATACATTGTGAAAGTGGGATTTGTGTTTAATCTAGGAAGCTGCGAGTTAGCTGCAGCACAGTGTTCAAGTCCACTGTTGCAAAAGATCTTGCCCATAATGACCTTTAGTGTCACCTGGTTCTCGGTTTTCCTGAATTAGTTGTTGTTTCTTTAGATGTAAACTTTTAGAATCATTGGTCAGGTAGCAGTGCCTGGTTTCTGAAGAGTTTGAGTATGGCTGAGAAAATGATTGCCAGCTTGTTACAAAGTCATCTCTGGCTTATGAAAAATTATTGCTGGAGTTCTCTTTGCTTGGCCTGAGGTTGGGAGTCTGTATTGTGTACCCCGAGGGATGGAAGAGTGAAGACTCTTTGTCTCTCTGGTTGCCTATCCAGATTTTTTGGATGATGAGGAAATAGAGCAGCTATATTAGTTCAGTTCATTTTTATTTTTTTTTAAAGCTGAAAATACAGAAATTTTGGCAATCATGGTTGTCATGCCAAGTGTGTGAGCAGTTGCATTGCTTTATTTCTTTCGTCAGTTTTTAAAAGCTAATCAGGATTGTGCTGCATTTCATGGTTTTGGGTTTTTTTTGGACTCAAGACTGTAGCTTGCTCTTGTATGTCACTGGGTACTGGGTGTATTTTTTAGCGGAGCATGTGTATATGAATGCTTCCTATAGTATCCACATGCTGTCAGGCCAAGACTGTATTTATTGTGCCTCCTAAGGTGAAGTACTGGGCTGGTCCCAGTTTGGAGAGAGACAAAGAAACTGATTGGGTTATCGAAGAGCTTGTTTTCTGCCCAGCAGCACCCATTGTGTGATGGATATCGGAACCTCTCTCAGACATTGTTAATGCTGGAGCGATGCGCCACAGGCAGTTTGCTGTGCTCAGCAGCAAGCTTAAGCTGTCTCATGGCTTTATCAGAAAAACAGACTTAATTTTTCAAGTGCAGTCTTGTCACAACTGTTTGGGACAGATCAAGTATGCTTTTGGGAGCTTAAATTTGTGATTATTCTGGATTGCAAGCCTGTTTCTTCTTGTTGAGAAGTACATTGCGTGAACTTTGGAATCACTCAGTTTCTCTTCCCTCGGTTTTAAAGAGGAGGAATGTGTAGAGAACTTAAATGCGTGCAACATATGGCTGAAATATCATGTATACCAAAGATCTAAAAATCAAAGTTGCTGTTTCCATGGCAACTGTAGCTGAGCCAAAGAGTTCTTTTCATAAAGACAGCAGCCGCGCAGAGTTAAAGTTCAGAGTCTGGGAACCTGATTCCTAGGATGCTTCGGGGTCCACATTTAGATCTCTGGGGAGGTGCTATTTATGTTTGTATCCACTTGTAACTTAGAGTGTCACTTGTTCCCAGCTACTGCCTACAAAATACAGCAAAGGGAGTAGAGTTTTTTTTATGATATCTAATTGATATGTCTGACATCTTGCAGATGGGAATAGCAAAGTAAGAAGTAATACCACTTCGGCAAAGAGGAGTTTTAAATGGAAAATAGGAGCATTTCTATCTTTAATTTTGGGGGCGGGGGATGATGAGGGCTTTGATCTGCAGCTTTGCTAATCTGAATTGTTTATAAGACTACCCGTAACCAGATTCTTTCTGTGCAAAGACTCTGATTACAGGAAAAATTAGGCTATTCAACTTTTCTCCTGCAGTGTCACTATATTTTAGTCATGTCAGATGGAAATTTAATTTTTGTTCCCTCTTACACTATTTTTTTCTTGTCTTCACAAACTAGGAAAAGTGAGTCTTGGCCACAGTTAGTCAAGACAGTGAAGGGAATGAACTAATATCCTAAGTATGGCCAGTTCTGTGTAACTGCGGGGTTGCATTAGTGTATTTACCATGCTTAACTCCAGTTTTATTTGGATTTTAGATTGATACTGGAACAGAAATTTTATGAGATCAGTCACTATGTACCCTTTTTTGAGTATCCAGACATGGAGATAAATCAAGGGTGGATTAACCAAATCTGCCTGCAATAATTTTCCTTCATCTAGGCTACCCAGCAGAGAAGCTTTATTTTGCTCAACTGAAGCAAATATTTCAAGTAGTTTTTTTGGCTAGTATCCAATTTCATCCAAACATCAATCCAACAAATTATAAAATCTAGACATTTTAATTTTGATGAACAAAACCACTATTACTTAAAAAATGAGGATGATGATGATAGTAATAATCATAGCAGTATTATACTGTAATTTTCTTCTAGTTAAAAAGTAACACTTTTAATTCAGGAAAATTCTTAAAAGTGTAATCAAACTTTCAATAACCCCTTCACTGTAACTGGTTGATATTATTTTCATTTGGGGAGTTCAGAGCTTTTCTACTGGGACAGCCTATATAATAATAGAATTATTCATTTTCTTCTGCTCTGCCTCCTCTGTATTAATGTATCTCAGTGGTAGTAATCAAGTTTGATCATCCTATTTCTAGAATACTAATTCAAGAAAATTTAATCCCCTGGTGATATGAGTTAGCCTTTCCAAATGTGCTGTTATAAATCCACGTGAGAACTGAGCTGACGGTGGTTGGCAATCAGTGTTAGCACAGAAGACTGAAACTAAGTGGTTAGAAATCCGGTGCCCCTCCTTCATAAACAAGCTTTGATTCATATTCCCAGATGGATTTTGCTATCTTGGTTTAAGTGATTCTCTGCTTCATGGGCCTGACCTTTCCTTGGTAGAGAAGGTAGAACAGGCTTTGTGCCAGCTCATGGCTCCATTTGTACTCATATGCTTCAAGGTTTAACATGAACTCCAGGCTTAACCAGAAGCAGAGTCTCCCGGTTGAGACATGGGCATTGGGCTTAAGACTGGGTGCTCAGACACATTCAGACAATTTTATCACTACTTATTTGAGGGGGTTGAGGTTGAAGGTAGAGAAAGACTTCATGGGGCATGGCTATATAAAGTGTCTGACTTAATTGGTCAGAAATTTCCAAATACTATATAAATTCATGAATAATGCTCTATTAATAAATAACAGGAAAAGCATGAAAAGTATTAACAAATGCCTAGCAACACATTCTGTCCTGCTTTCTACAGTTTGGGAGAGATTTGTAGATGATGCCACTTGCTCCCATTCCCCCATTCTCCTGAAGTCAGTGCTTTGTGTTACCAGTGAGAGCACTCTCTTGGTTTCTGATGTTACAGATGAAGATTGCAATACAGGTTCTGAGTTGGCTTTGTAATTGACATTGATTTTTGGGGATGTATTTAGAAACAAATGTGTAATTCCTGACAAATGGTTTTACAGTTAAATTTTTTGTTATTACTTGAAATAACTGAATATGCTTTGACTTCTGTCATTGAAGTCTTGGCTCACGGATCAGTTTTTGAAATTGAGTTTGTAGATGGCATTCTTGGGAAAAGTGCCACCCAAACGAAGTATTTTTTTTCTGGTTCTTTAAGCACCACAGATGTGTCACAGACTGAATGTGGATGTCACTGAACCAAAATTCCTAAATACTATTTTCAAAATCAGTACACTGGAAAATATGACCTTTGACTTCATTTTTTCTTTACCTCTAAGCTCAGGAGATATTCCCCAATTTCTATAAAGTACATGAGACCACATCACAGCAAAGTTGGAGATTTTCTGAGCAGCATTGGGTTTCAGATTGTGCAAGCTCTGTCATCTGTCACAGTTCTGCAGATACTTGTATAAAAAGCATCATTTTTCTCTTCTTTGTTTTCATTTTACTAGATTTCAAAATGGACTTTTCATGACTGGTTTCTCAGGCTCCATTTTGTTGATCAAAAGTCTTTTGAGAATAGCTTATGATCATTTGCTTTGGCAAAGTATGTATAATTGATAAACTTCCTTTGAAAGTAATCTTTAAATATAGAATTCAAGTGTCTCTTAAAATGGTTAAACATTGATTAGCAAGAGACAAATATTGTCTTACCCAGCCTAATTCACAAGCGGGGCGAGTTGATGAGAGAAGTAATTGCCATTGACAAGACTGTTAGCATTAGATTAGAGTAGTGGAAGCACAGGCGAGCTTGAGTTACTGTATTGGGTTGAACCTTCTATCCCCAAAGTTCTGTACATGCAGCATTGTCCCTTTTCTGTTTTTTTTTTGTGGGTTTTTTTGACAAACTGGTATTCTGGCATATCAAATTTTCTCCCCTGAGAAGATGTTTCTTTAGGTATCCTGTGCTGCTTTGTACCTTTAAGGCTTCCATATTCTCCTGTTATTTTTGCTGTGTCTTTTAATTACAGAAACACAGCTGTTGAACAACTCCAGTGCTCAATTACAGCTGCTTTCAGGCGTTTCCTAAAGAGTGATTTCATGGAATCACAGAATTGTCAGAGTGAGAAGGGGCCTCTAGAGATCATCTAGTCCAACTCCCCGGCTAAAGCAGAATTGCCCAGAGCACATCACTCAGGACTGCATCGAGGTGGGTCTTGAAGGGCTCCAGAGAAGGAGACTTCACCACCTCCCTGGGCAGCCTGTTCCAGTCACCCTCACCATAAAGAAGTTTTTCCTCATATTCAAATGGAACTTCCTGCGTTCCAGCTTGTGCCCATTGCCCCTTGTTCTGTCACTGGAAACGATTGAGAAGAGTCTGGCTCCATCCTCCTTCAGCCCACCCCTTTAGATACTTAAGAGCATTAATAAGGTCTCCCCTCAACCTTCTCCAGGCCAAAGAGTCCCAGCTCTCTCAGCCTTCCTTTTTTTTTTTTTTTTGCCTGGTGGAGAGTGTAAGTGAGAATGACTCTTAAACCTTATTCAAGGTGTTACTAAACCTGTGAGAAATCATTTTACAATTCAAAGTCCTTATCTTTCTAATTAGTGTAAATGAAGTCTGGCCAAAACATTTAAAATCCAGCTATATTTTTGCTTGTCAGAGGTTTTAAAGTGTCATGTCTGAATTCCAAACTTGTCTCCTACATTATAACTGAAAGATAATTAGAATACAAAAGCTTTGTCTTCAGTAATTTTGAATTGTAATATTGTAATACAAACATATTTGTTGGCTAGCTAAGCAGTTGCAACTTAAAATTTTATTTAGAACTGATATTTAGATAGCAAGTTTCTGGTATTGACATAGTTTTTCACATAGTACAGTGTGAGCGCAGTGCTTGGTAGTTTACTACTAGGAATAGATTTTTTAATATATATTTACAAGAATTCTTTCAATAAAGTCCATCAAGCTTCAGTCCTGAGCAGAGATCTGTTGATAATGTGAGTTATTACTTTTGAAAAAAGTCAAGTTTAGATGAGTCATTGAAAAAGAAATTACTAAAACACGGACTTAAACAGTGAATGTTACATGTTGATGGGGGCTGGTGGGGTTAAAAAAAAAAGAATGTTATCTTTGGCTTTTTGCTAAATAGAAGTCTTTGTACAGGTTAACTGCTTCCTTATTGTCTGGTATAATCGATATCAGCTTGCCAGTTGTATTTTGGAATTTGGAAGTTTGCATGGGACTGATACTTTGAAATGTTTTAGGATACTTATATGATCTAGTGCTCATTTTGAATAGCAATTTGATCTTGGCAAGATTAGTCTGGGGCTTCCCCTGGCTGAAGTTGAATAATGAAATATTTAATGCAGTAACAAGTTGTGAGGTTTATAGTAGCGGTCTGGGTCGATCAAGATCAACTTTATGCTTTGTGAGTTGTTTTTTAATGGTGATTACCATCTAAATAATGTACTAACTCAACCCCACCCTTAGCCCAACTGAGCTTATGTCCTGGGGGAGTACATTGAATGAATCTTCCTATTTTCTGGGCAAAGACTCAAGCTACTAGTTAAACCCTTGTAACTAATTGCTCAATATGTTGTGCTAGAATCATGGAGGAACACACTGCACTTTGACGTAGTCTTTATAAAAACCTTAATGTTTCATAGCTCTGGCCTTATGTTCTATCAGTTTAAATAGGGATATTGTACAAGGAATGGGGTGAAGATGTTCATAATTGAGCTGACAAGTGCTTAACCATTCTCTGACTAGTCTAGAAAGTGGTTTTAATTAGTACAGGAAAGAGACTTGTGAACAAAGAGCAGATATTTATTAATAGTATTTGGAGACGAGGATAGTGCCATATAGTTATCCTGAAAACTGTCTTCCAAATTATTTTTCCCTGTAAGAGCAGAAATAAAAAATTTGAAGATCTTTTCAGATCTTTGAAAATACTTTCCTATATTTCATGCTGTTTGTGATGTCTGACTTCATGTTATATAGCTCTCTTATTTCTGGTTTCAAGACTTTACAAATCAGTGCTTTCAGAAGCAAAGAGATGAGGAGAATAGTCATTTAAGACTGCCTGCAGACCAGCAGACTTACTAACAAAAACAATTTTGTGTGTTTTTTACTAGTAAAACAAACAAACAAAGAAACCCCAAAAAACCACACCCAACTCATCCTCTCACTTCCACTGTTTTGGTCTTCCTTCGTTGTTACATATCTGACTATTAAGTTCAAAGCAGACTTGTGAATTTCAGCTTGCTATGTACTGTATACATAAAATAAGCATGAATTTACTAAGAAGTGATAGTAATAATGTAGACAGTTTATTCATTCTCACAGTCATGTATATTTGAAATGATCTGCTATAGTAAGGCATTAAATGTGCACTCATGACTCCTGTTTTTTCTGTGATGCTTCCACTACAGATATATAAAAAAAAAAGTGTAACTCGCATTACCTGTGGAATATTGCTTAGCATTTGCATAAACATACATTTACCAAATTGTACAAAGAGGGAAAACGCAACATAATCATATCATAATTGCATAATCAATTCACTGTGATTATATTTTCTCCCTTGATGCAACTTAGTAAACAGGAGTTTGGGTGAATATGAAATAGAGTTTCTTCCTTACTGTGATTTGTGCAGTTATTTTTGGGTGGATTCTTTACTTTAGAAATAGAAAGAAATATCTTTTTTACTTAATTCAGCTCAAAATGTATTTCCTTAATGACCTTTTCAGATGATGGAGGTGGAATCTATTTCTCATGGTTTAAGTGTCTAGATTCTGCATAGTCTAGACTTAAGGCGGAATAATACAGAAAACAATTCCTTAACATAACCCTTTTTCCATTAGTTTTGGTTTGATTATTCAACAATTGTAACATTCCTTTACAGTAGCTAGCGATATTGCAAGTCTTCATAAGCAAAAAAAAAGTAACAAAAAAAAAAAAGAGTTTGAGACTTGGAAGTTACTGTTAGTGTATGGAGGAGAAATCTCCTAGTTAATACAGAATAAATAAAAGAGAATAGCTTAAATATTGGGAGTGTTAGTATAACATAAAGGGACTTGTCAGGTAGATTTTCTAAGTCTAGTTTAAAGCTTAGTGTAATTTTCATAATTGTGCCCGACACGACTCAGTGGTCAGCAATGTGTGGAGTGTCACTGACTATAACATTGATTCATACACGTTATACTGTATTTAAGACTCTGTGGTGTGTTTGTATAGGATAGAGCATATATTCTAGTTGCACTTACTGAAACAGGGATGGATGTTCTCTGTGAGCAACTAGTCAAAAGAGCTAGAACCCTGTCATGAAAATGATTTTCTTATTTCAGTGAGGTGTAATGATGTGGAAGCGGAGGAGAGGAAGCAATAGGAGGTATATAGGTATGTGGTCCTCACAAGTGCCATATACATATAAATTCAGATGTTTACCTTAAACCATATTGCTGTTGTAAATTCACACAGGGTAAGAGTCCAGGGCTTTGTGCATGTCAGTGGGTGTCACTGAGAAGCTCTACCATTAGAAGCAGAATACAAAGACTGTTGGAATATGAAATAAATCACAAGGCAGTCACAGCTTTATGGCTTTGATTTAGAAAAAAAGGGACTGTAAGCTCTGCCCCCATAAAGGTAGTAGCTAAACATATAGTATCCATAGCGATGCTCAGAAGGAACAGGTAAGTGTTGAAAAGATGCACTTTTCTTTAAGCAAGGAAGCACATTGCTTTTCTTCTTGCACTTTGACAACCTTTCAAAGTTTTGTCTCAGTACTGAGGCTCCCAGCCAGGACTTTTTTCACTGTAAAACTAAACAGTCTTGGGTTCTTATGTAGCTAATGGACAAGATGCCTAAGTCCTGGGACAGAGGTCCTTCTCTGGATCTAGCTGTGCTTATAGAAGATGTTCCCTGTGCCCAGCTGGAGGTTGCTGCTCTCACTGTTTTGCTGAAACAAAGGGATTATGTGCATTCTTCCTGGTCTGCTTTAGGCTGGTAGTTTAAAGAGATGATAAAGACTGATACAAACTAACTAACTTACCTGACCGTACCTAGGGTTGTTTTAGGAGAGCTCACATAGTCTTTAAACATGATTTTTCCAGACAAAAGTAAGTGAATAATGGGTGATAGAGGTCAGCAGTCAAGAATTATAAGGTACAGGTTTTTTTGGGTCAACATCAGTCTGACCTGATGGAAAACACCTAAGGAAAACAACCCTAAAAGGTTTCTGTAGAAATAAGTGCTTGCATATTAGGATTGTGTAGATATAACTTGATTATTTCCTTAATTAGATAGGAGCAAAGTTGCATTTCTCAAGTCTAGAATTGTTTTAACTTAGAGTGGGTGGTTACTGGCCTAAATGCTTAATAGACAAAGGTATAGTGCTAATCCATCCCTTCTGGATTTTATGTTTGTGAATTTTGGCCTTGTTCTTTTCATAAGCAGTTTTTATGATAGCAAATCGGTGGGTTTGTTTTTAACAAACACATCAAACATCAAATAACAAATTTAGTGATGGATGAAATGATACTGATTTTTACAAAGTGTTTAACTATGATACAGTGTATTCATAGAGATATCTTAAAACTTTTCAGTGTTATTATGAACATGTCTTTGATGAAATATCTCCATTATACAAGAACTAAAAAAATAAATTAAAATTGTGCCCCCTAAACAAATGGAAAAGAAAGCCCCAGAAACCTAAAATTTCTGATAACAAAAAATTTTAAGTATGACTAGTCCTGTAAAAGTGAGTGGAAATGCATGCTTAGTTGCATGCATCTTGTCAAACTGGAAACTGAGCTACTAGCAGTATCTTCAACCAGTACAGGATTAGATATTTATCTCACTCATATGCAGAGGTCCAAGAATTTAACTCCTGGGGCATATTATTGGTGAATGTGGTGTCTAACTGGGCTCTCCTCCCTTTCTGGAACACTGAGCAGAGCTTTTTTTTTTTTTCTGTTAGGATAAGTAAGTGTAGCTTTCAAAATTGCTTTAGCTACATGTTACTGATTTAGAATTTCTAATTTTAGGAAGTAACACTACAAAAATCTTGAAACGCACTAATTAGCTCACTTCTCCATTAAAACATTTGTCATTTATGTCATGAAATGGTTGTTAGTTTTTGGTAAGGCTTTTTCCTGAAAGATGAATGATATTACTGTGAAATGCAGAAGATTTCTTAGGAAAATTATGTTGGGTTATGGTTTATTTATTGTGGGGTTTTTTGTTTTGTTGGTGGGGTTTTTTTGTTTGTTTTGTTAGCTTTTTAAAGACATTTTAGTTGACGTTATATTCTGTTTTCAGGTATCCCCTAAGTTGTATTTCAAATCACACTAAGGAGTAAAAGGCTTTGAGAAGAATGTTGCTTTTCTCAAAGGCAATCTAGAATCCAGACATATTATTTATTCATCCCTCAATGTTCTAGATGTCTTAGGGATGTACTTTGACATGCATTATTTCTGGCAGCAAGGCTGATTTAGGCATACTCCACTTCTCCTTCCCTTGCTGAGTGTTCCAGATTCTGTATAATCTTTGTGGGATACAGAGGTAAACTGAATCTGAGGCTTGGTTTACCATGTAGCAGAAATGGTACTGGGATGCATAAGGACAGTAAGAGCAGTGGAGAATGTGGATACTGCTTGAATATCTAAATATTGGTGGATTTTTTTTCTGTTTCTGTCCTTTGTTTCTCTAAAAATAGATACTTGGGCATAGACAGAAGCTAGCTTCTGTGGTATTACTGCCAGACATTGGAACAGTAAATAAAGTTCATCTCACAGTAAGATTAGCAGGAAAAAGATGAAAAAATATACTCCACAAGTAACTTAGTTTAAGTATGTATGCTCTGTAAGATTAGATTCCCCCTCACCACTATGTACAATTAAGCTATTCATGAAAGGGTGGTTGAAGGTGTGTTTTATCCCACTGTATAGGAGCTCTGATGGAGAGTAGGTAGGTAAAGGGAACAGAAAAGTAAGGAGGATTGGTGTTTTTTTCTAGTTTTCCTTTGTCTTAAGTTGGTGTGTTGAAAGTCACTGGAATCAAGGCTTCGTAAAAGATGGAACCTTGCAGTTCAGATATCAGGAATAAGTCGTCATTGTTCTACTGTGTTTTCACTTTAGCATTAGATGTAGGTTATTCCATAGTCCCTGTTTCACCTGCATCTTCCATGGTAACTGTTGCTTGAGAAATCAGTAGAGATGCTAATATTTTTTTTCTTCATTTATTTGTTGGGTATTCTTTGTCTTAGTATGTAAAAAAGGTAGGGAAGCCAGTAAGCTAGCTGATGTGCACTTTAATTTAGCTAAAGATTATGATAGTTTTGGGCAGAAGGGGCAGTGTTTTTAGAAATTAGCTGGATTGGTAAAATGCAGTTTGATTTGAAGGCATAAGGCCTTCAGTTGTGAAGGTGAACTGCAGTCTGAGTTGTAAGAGATTTACTGCTTGTTCTTTGGATAGCCTGGGTAGCCAGGAAAATATATTTGTCTCCAGCTGGCCAAGTGATTGCAGCTTTTCTTTGAGGATTTGAACAAAACTGCAGGTATCCATCTTTGTCATCTTTAGACTTGATTACTATAACACACATTTTCTTTACCTACTTTATGCCTGACATTTTGGTCTAATCAGCATTTCCACATGAAGCTGCTAGTAATTGGGCTTACTAACCTAACATGCTCTATATTTTGCATTATTTACAAGTTTACTCTTGGAATTGCTTAGTATTTGATTATCTGACATTTCATATACCCAAAGACTGACTTTATGAGGCATATATTGATAGCTCTCTGGACACACTAGCAGCCTCTTCAATTAAGACCATTCTTGTTTTCAGAAGAGCTTGAATCTTACCATTTCCAAATCTTGACATATTGATCTGAGCTGTCTTTGTGGATTAGTAATTTTTTTAACCTCCTTGCTTACTGAGTTCCCTCCCATCTATTTTTTTCTGGCTTGAACAGTTTTTCCTTAATTCTTGGGGTTTTTTTGCATCTTGTGACTGGTGGTATCTCTTGCAGTTACTTATGATTAACATTTAAGCCTCTGAAAATATTTAAAGTTCTGCACTTATTAATAAATAAGGCTCCAGTTATGGCAGCAGTAAAAATAGAAGAGTATAGGGATTGTATCTGGAATTTGCAGCTGCTGAAAATTATATTCATGAATCCTTTATGCACACTCGCTATCATACCCCCCCCCAAGACCCTCAAACCAAGCATCAGTCTTTTTTCCCCAGCTTAAAAAACTATGTAAGTTCAATGAATACTGTGACTGCCATTAAAAGAAGAGAACAGCCAATTTATCTGCTGGTACTTTGAATAGTACTTCTGTACGTACATAACCTAAAATACCTTTACAGAAATAGCACTTTAAAAGGAAATGCAACAGTATAAACAATGTCTGAGGAAATAAATAAATAGCTTGCCAAATAGTCTGCTTTATTTATGGCCTGACAGCTTACTTGTGCAGTTAGACATATAGGTTTAGACAAGCGTATTTGAGAAGGTACTTTAGAAATATTTCTCAGCGATAGCTCTATAGAAAACCCATTGACCTGTAAAAGTATGCTGCTGAGTGCTGTATGTTCATCTGGATAGTAGATGTATTTTGTTATTCATTACCAGTGCTAGTGATCCTGAAGGTGTTCTAAATGCATATTTTACTTAACTCAGGTTTTCCTCTGTACTTGGAATCAAATGTTACTCTGTTTTCACCTGATTTAGTGTAACAATATCAAAGAATGGCCCTCAACATTTGGTTACTAGAATAAAGACTAGAAAAAAATTCTGGAAGTAGCCTGATGTCTTTGTTTGTAGGATAATGCTTTTGTTTTCATCTTCACCTTTAGTTAATGTATTGATAATGGGAATGTCCATGACCTCAGGACAATTTACCTCCCATGGAGGAAGCTTGCTAATTTTTAAAAATTATTTCTCTGTGTTTCCCTTAGATATCACATTACTGACTATTGTTTTTAATACAATATGAACAGATTCCCTCAGTCTCCAGGGAAAATATTTTGTAAAAAACACCCCATTCCATCTTGTAATACAGGAGCATCTCTGATACATCTATTGGTAAAAAACCAATGTGACACAAAGGAAGCAAAATAACTCTTGAAATAAATCATTGCAGTTATCTCTGGGGAAAAAAAAAAACAACCACCAAACAAGCATAATGGAAAATAAGGAAGAGAGAAACAACCCCAATTTATGGCTCTAAGTACCAGTTTATTGCAATGGTGAACAGGAAATCCCTGGTAGGGAACAGCTTCATCAGTGAGTAAGTGCTTGGGTTTGAACAGATTTGTGTAACGGATACTCTGGATATTTGTTGCAAATAGATGAGTAGCCTATTACCTCTGACTCCTACTGCAACTTTCTCTTTTTTTCCCATGATTTACATAAAATCCAGAATTCCTTCCAGTTTAATATGTAGAACAGCAGCTTTTCCTGCTAACATATTCACAATTGATTTGCCCAGGAAAAGTGCAAAAAAATAAAGTTCTTTTAAAAATGCATAAGTGGAAATATTTATCTGTTTCCATTCGCATGAGGAAGAAGAGATGAATATGAACATTCCAGTTGTGATTGATATATAGTAACACTTAAAGTCTTACTAGAGTTGCAGAATATAGTTAAATTAGGTGGCTGTCTTTCTTGCACAAAATGACATGAGAGACTTTTTGTTTTATTATAAGTTTTAATGAAATTCCAGAATACATTGACGGGCTCTTCAGTGCATTGGTAGGACTGCTCTAAAATGCTTGCTGTTTTCTTTGGGGTATCTTATGGGTAGTCATAACAACATTTTCTCTTGAGGACAGTGGTGAATTAAGGCCTGGTTTGTACAATGACATCACCAGGCTAGCTGCTTTTTGCTGCCAGAAAAATTCAGACCAGCTTATAGCAGTATTTCCAACTATATTAGTTGTGGTGGTTTGTTGGTGTAGTGCATTATAAATACCATTAAATAGCTAATAAAAAAAATTAATGTAAATAATTTGTCTATAATATGTGGAAGTCAACTGGGACTGATTTGCATAGGCAGAGGTTGCATGCTGATTGATGACATCCATTACAGGAAGGCTGTATTTGTTTTAAACAACAAATGGGTAATTATGTGCAGACTGCCAGGTATGGAAGGTAATTCCCTGGTAGATAAATTATAGTTCTTGATCTCGTTGAGTCTGCTTGCTGTAGGACTATTGATTACTATTTGTAAATGTTTCTTATCAGGTTTGTAGAAAAACCTGAAAATAGGGAAACCTGTCATAAACTTCTACATTCCTCTGTATATTGAGATATTAGAAGAAAAATCCACTTTGGGGGCATGTAGTTTTGAAACGGTAAGTTAGATTCATTCTTAAAGCACTAATTGTTCTAGGGGGCTGTAAAAGTTGTGCACGGAAGTGAATGTGGAAGCTGGGTGGAGTGGGTTATCTTCCTGAGTTCTGTCACTAGACTTTGCGATATCTTGAATGATAGTTTCAGAGAAGATGTATTTCTAGAACTTACACCTCTGTGATTTCATTTTCTAAAACTCTGATTATTTAATATTATACAATTCACCAGACAGATTAAATTAAATGTTGATGATGTCTTATTCTAGCCAGCAAGGGAAACCTACTGATTGATGGTAAACTGTGGTCAGTATTAGATACATTTTAATTTTTTTATTAAAGCTCTTAATGCAGTTTTTCATTTTGTGAAGGGTGAATGTACAATGGTATATAAATTGGATTTTTTTTTAAATGAATCTAATGCTTTATTCTTAGAATATGAGTTTACCCAGTGCCGCCAAGAAAAATCACAATGTGTATATGATAGAAAGGATATATAATAATATTGGCTGTGGAAACTGCAAGATGCAAAGAATTGTCTTCATCTCCAGAAGCAGGAAGAAGTGATTGAAGTAATCTTAACATAAGTTTTAACAGTGAGTATCAAAGTGGAAACACAAAGCAGCAATGAGCCCAATATAACAAGTGGAATACTTACAAAGGCCAGCAAATTTACCTGCGTAAAACTAACTGCCATTCACAAAGCAAGCTGAGGAATATAGCCAGCTTCTTATGTAGCACTGCATCTATTCTTGAGGCTAACGCTCCTGACGTTCTTTCACTTAACAAGGACTTCCTTTAGCAAAATAAATACCGTATACAAACTTATTATCAAAGAGAAAAATCCTTTTTCCCAAATAGTCCTCTCTAATAATCACATACTCCTTAGTTAATAATCTCCTCAAAAAAACATTATGCAACTACTCCTTGTACTGGGGGACAAGGGGAACACATATCTTGAATGAATGTGCCAGAACTTCTTTCACCTGGCTTTCAAACTTCTCTACCACTCTACTAAATCATTACTGATAGAGTGCAAGAAACATCTGGTCCCAGACCTTGCTAGAGCAATAACTGTAAAACTTGCAAGTCTCAAGGGATGTTCAGAAGAATACATCAAAGTGCATGAATCATGTGTGTGTACAGTCACAACTGTGTACTTCATTTAGTCTGATACTCTGTCCATGTGGAAACAGTGTTGGTGGAACTTAAACATAAAGGTGAATTCTCAAATAATTATTAGTAAACATTTAACTGCAATGTAGTACCGTGTCACTGATATCTTGGGCCTTAGTCTCAGGGAAAACTACAAGATGTCTAGGTAAGGTAAGCCTGATAACTGAAATTAAAAATGTGGTTGAATAAACCTTTTACTTGATAGAGACACTGATTTTTATCGCTTTTTTTCACTCCTTCACCTGCTAACCCCTCACTAACGGGTATGCAGCAATCTTTCTGCTTCTTTATACAGGTACGAGCAATGTGGTCCCATGCTAATAAACTCTTTGAAAACCAACTATCCTTTTTCTCTCAAGGGGCCTAATTAGTATGGTTAAGTTTAACTACGCACAGTTCTCTAAAACTGTAATTAGTTTGGAAAGTGTTACTGCTTGTCAGACCTGACACTTCAGGGACTGAACACTTGCCCACCTATTTGGGTTTTTCTATGCTCAAGCATATAATTTTGTGTAATCTGAAGTGCACTAGAGAAATGTGTTGGGAAAGATAAACTTTTGATGACAAAACTTTTTTTTTTCTGATATTTGTGCAATGTGTAGTGTCATCCTCAAAGTATACCAGTGACTTAAATGATTTTGGTAAGATACTGCACTTCATGCAATAATGTAATTGAATTTTCTACACTGAGTGTCAGGTTTATTGCTACCTTCACTCTCTGCAGTATGCAAGATTCAAATCTAGCACAATATGACCTTTTAATCCAGCTACTTCAGTGTCAAGTGTCCAAACAAGTAATTTTATGCATGTTGGAGAACTGCATTAATAGCAAAATGGGGCATAAGGTGATACCGCAGCAAAATAAATCCTGTCTAGCTGTTTAACAAAATATTCTTGTAAAGAAGTTAAAGTGAAGTATGCATTCTGGTGTGGAGCTGAAGTTTTTCTTCTGAGAAATGCTTCTTGAAATACAGCTGCTTGTTTGGACCTATCAGGACCAAAGAGAGCTATGAAAAGTCAAACTGATCTTATGATTAAGGTCAGAACCCAGGATTTCTGCAGTCTAGGTTTACATTCTGGTGGGTGGGTGTGTTCTGGTGTGTGTGTGTGGCTTCTTTGTGCTACACTTCCTTGTTTATAAAATGGAAAGATACATCTTCCAATCTCAAAGGAGTTTTGAGATATTAAATCCATAAATTCTGGAGGCATGCCAGGTTTCACGGCAGATAGGGCCATTGGGGGTCCTTCCAGAGAGTCCTAAGATACAAGGAAGTCCACCCTGCACCAAAGTGCTCTAGACACAATGGTCAAGTTAAGAATCATTCTATACTAGTTAGGTTCTTCTTAGTAATATTTTTCTTTTTTCCTCTACTTTTACAATCTTTTATACAGACTATCCTTCATTTTAGGACTATACCAGCCTGGAATCAAATAACTATAGGTAAATCCAAAGAAATTTTCTTGGCATCAGGCATCAGCTGTGTTATTCTTTCTTACTACTTCTATGAAACAGTCCCTGTTCAACATAAAAAACACTCTCCTTGCTAGGAATTTAAGCTTTGATGCCAGTATCATTTAATAGTAATAGGTAATAGTTACACTCATTTCTAAATTTGATAATTGTACTGTGGTGGGTTTTTCTCCTCTTACTAGAAGTGAAAGAGAAGAACTTAGAGCAGATTCCAGAGAGGAAAGAGCATCTTTATTGCAACATTCCATCCCTTTGTCATACTCCAAAGGAGGGGAAAAAAACCCATTGTAAATTTGGGGAGGCATTTTTAGGAACAGAGTTGGGCAATCAAGTGCTGTGAGCTGTCAAAACCTCAGATGGGAATTAGTTATGCAAGGAGTAAAGTTCTTCCCAGATACATTCCCTTTGACTACTCTCCCAGCCTTGGAATCTGGGAGGGTAGCTGGAGGAAGGAGCTGGGAAGGAATTGGTTCTGTACCTTGAGTTGATAGAAGGCTCAGACAAACACAAAAATTTAGTGCCATCCTTGTGGAGCTGCTTTTAAAAGCATGTGTAGATTCCTTTAACGTGGCAAATGGTTTCTCTCATCGCACCTATGGAGTTTTTTACAGAAAAAAATTCAAACCACAAACTATATTAATTTTTCTGTTACGTTCAAGTACCTATTACATGACTGGTGTTTTTTTAAACTCTCTTAATGTTCAATAAAAGCTACAAAAAAGCAGATTGCCTATTTAGTCTTCGTAAGTGTATTCACAAATGTTGATTACTATTTTCCAGTGTAGTGTGAACATCAGACTAAAAAGTCTACTGTAGCAGTAGTAACTGTACTGTTTCTTGTATAAAAGTTGTAAATATGCTGCAGTTTTCATCAAAATGTTTTACAAACTTTTGACAAAATTAATAGCATTCCTGGGCGAGAGCCAAAAAAGTCTACTATGCTGTTTCATAAAATATAAATCAGATCATCACCAGTCACGAAGCTTCATGTAGCAGTACATTAAAGTTGGTCTCAAAATGTGAGTGTTCCCATCATCTCATCCTGCATTTAGCTTCAGTTCCATGTGTATTTATTGTCGTAGAAATTTGTGTTAATGTAGTTCCTGACTCCTAATGAATAATCTGCAAAAGAAGTGGACTGACACTTTCTCAGCATATTGTGTTTGCATCTTAATGAACTTTTCTGCTTGGTCATGATCAAAATGGGAATACATTTACATAATGTTAATCATGCACTTGTTCTTTGCATTTGGAAAAGGGCAGGACTTAAATTTAATTTTTAGTGTGTGCATGTCTCTAACACAAATTTAACAACTAGTTTAAACTGCAAGTGGCTGTCATAGTGAAAACTGGTATTAACTATCCTTTCTACAACCTCTATATTAAATGTTAAGATGTTTTATAGATTGATATTTTATAACTCATTCCTATTGCTTGCTCTCTAGACATAAATCTTATCTGAACTTTCCCTAATCTTTCTCAACCTTTTTAATTTAGATGATTACTTTCAATTTTTAGCTATTCATGGAGCGATAATTCTTTTCTGCTAGTTTGGTACTATTTCATCTTTGGAACCAGAGAATAACAAGTATTTAAAATAACGTTTAAAGATTTTTTTGTTTTAGACTCTAAAAGAAACAGTCTTTTTTTTTTTTTTAACACCCCCCCCTTCCTTTCTTCGACTTTAAAGTGAAAATCTAATCAGTTTAAAGTTAAGAGAAGCAGAGAAATACATATAGAGTTAGAAATGGTTATTTTTAGAGAAGGTATTGCCTGTTTTCATTTTGTTTGCTTTTCCTGTTCCTGGTAATAGTATTTTTGTATTAAAAATGATGAAAGGAAGCATAAGAAAATAATTTGTGACACAACTGAAAAAGAAAATGGCAGTCATAGCAACCTGTTTTGACTATGTAGTTTTTTGGTTGGGATTTTTTGCTGCCTTTGGGGTTTTGTTTTGTTTTTGTGGTGGAACATTTTCTTTGCTTCCTATTCAAGGGCATCATGTATTTCATTGCGCTATTAATTGAGAACCCAAAAGTTAGTGTTCACCTTTCTGGAATCAGGGAAAGAGGCTTCTGCTGGGGGAAGATATTGAGGTAAGAGAAATGTCAGTCTGCTCTGGTGGCTCCCAGTGTGAGAATGGAACCTTTCTTTTGACCAAAAGATGCACAGGGAAACAGAATAGAAAGGTAAAAAATGTGACAAATGAGAATATAGAAATAAGAATATAGAAATAAGACCACAATATAGAATATAGAAATAAGACCACAAAAAACTCCAAAACAAAAAACCCCAAACAAACAGATAAAAAAACAACAAAACCCCACCAAACAAAACCAAACTGCTTTGCTGTTTTGCTTTCTTCTTTGTTTGAAAAAGAACAAAAGCCTACTTTGCATCTCTTCCATACCCCCCCCCCCCCCCATCTTTCAGAAACAACTGAAATGTGCTTTTCTCATTTTTCAGTGGCAAACAGAGCGAGACTGCAGGGACTTGTATACTTTCAGGCATATTGTAGGAGCCAGATTATGAGGGAAATATTCAGCAGTACAAATGCACTGTGTCATTGGTTGGAATCCAGAATGGTGTTTAGCAAGTCATTTGAAGCACAGGTTTGTGTTGTTAGTGCTTCTGTGACAGCATCTTTCATCCATTAGCACTAATTGCGCCTGTAATGGTTCTTTTGGGCCTGCTTTGAAATTTCAGTGCAGTTCCAACATGACTTAAATCAGGTATCAGGTAATGCGGTAGTCAGACTGTCTCCCAGTGTTTAATTGTCATAAAAATCATATGCAGGCTGTAGGAAGCAATTCTATCCCTGATCTTGGTTCTCACAGGTAGAAACTACTATTTGTTATTGGCTTCTAAGATAAACAATCCACTCGCAGTGTTGCAACAGAGCTTCAGACTGTACCTTTTCCTCAGAGCTAAGCTCACACAACTTGTTTTCTTTTGGAAAAACGGCACATCTGTGTTTATAACATGTCCATAAGACAGCAGCAGGAAAAAAAAAACAGCAAACCAAGGTGATTTATTTTCTCTTGATAATATTCATCTATATATGGTGACTTTATTCTGGTCAATTGTTTAATTAGAGGCTATGGATTTACTGAGAACTTCATTTTTTTTCCTCTTGATTGCCTCTATGGAAAAGGAATAATGGCCTGGCTTTTTCCATGCCAAATGTTTTTTAAGTCCAAATGTCTCCAATGTCTAAATGACATTTCCTTAGTGCCAGGCTGTTTTGACAAAATACCTTTGTCTGAGAACTTCCTCTTCACCCCTAGTGTTGCTTCCTGGATGAAGCAAAAGTCATAAGAGGATCAAATTGAGAATCGTTCTTTGGTCCTGATAGATTAATTTTGCTGTATTTCAATGCCACTGTTGAAAAAGTGCAGCCGTCCTCGGTTTTCTTCTGCTCTCTGCTGTGTCTTTATTGAAAGTTGGGTTGCTTGTTTCTGGTTTACCTTATCGGTTTAAGCCATTGGTGGAAATCGGTTTGTGGTAAGAGGCTAAGATGGGAGGCAGGGCTGAGGAGCCGCAAAGACGTGGCTCATTCCTCATTCCTGCCTCTACTGTGTCTATCAGAGCTCTTCTGTACAATAATTAACAGTCCAAAGGACTGACAAATACTGCATTGACGTCTGGAATTTTAGGAAAGCCAAACAAAAGGATGTGATGTCTGCCATCACCTTTCCTGCAAATGTGTTGATAGAAGCAGACAGTAGTAGTAGAGCACAAGTTTAATGACCAACCTTGTAAACACAGTTACTGGTTTTGATTTTACAGAGAGTTTGACTTTACGTTTGGTTTACGATGTGTACCCAGAATGTGAAGATTTTGTTTTGAGGAGGAAGTGCAATGTTTTAGTAGTGCAAGTTCCTTCTGAAAGAAATGAGTTAGCAATTCACTGTTGTGAACCTTTGAAGGGTCTGAGTAATCTTTAAGTTCATTCAGTGCTGGGAAGAGCATTGCAAGCTGATGTGTAATAGCTGCTTCCAAAATAGATACGGACAATGGACTCTCCTTATGAGAGAGGGAATAGTGATTGAGCATTTTCGCTTTGAAATCAGAAGTCTAGTGTCTTTTACTCATTCTTTCAAATATACATGAGCACTATTTAATTTTTTTACTGGCAAATTTTTTTTGCACTCAGAGGAAGTTCTGATTTTGGTGTCATTAGATATTCCACTGGGTCTCTGCACTTCAGGGATGGAGAAATTGATCCCTTAGTATAAGTGTCATTTGCATAAGTATGCTATATCTGTGCTGCATAATTATAGACCACCAGTACGAGCAGCAGAATATTACATGTCTGAAACTTGAAAAATTCTTTTAATTTGACATTTTGTATTTTTTATCAGTCAAGGGTTGGTTTCATTTTATGGAATAGTTGAATAGGGAAACTGTGATGGAAGTATCTGTTTCAGTTTTGCCTTTTTTTTTTTAATTAGCAAAATATAGGCATAAAAATGCATATGGGTATGGGAGATAAATCTCTAAAAATGTAGCGTGGAACAGAAGACAAAAAAAACCCAACCAAATAGTTCCACTTGTCACAATGTAGAGATTATCCAAATCTTGACATATATAAGAGAGTTTAAGAATAAACATCCTATGAAGACAGGATGAGAAAGTTGGAGCTGTTCAGCCTGGAGAACAGAAGGCTCGGGAATACCTTTTAGCAGCCTTCCAGTTAGTCCCTCCTAAGGCCCACAGGAGAACTAGGAAGGGACTCGGTCAGGGAGTGGAGCAATAGGATAAGGAGTAATAGTCTTAGACTGAAAAAGGGGAGATTTAGATTATTTGGTACTGGGAAGAAATTCTTTACCGGGTGTGGGGTGGGGGTGGTGAGGCACCAGAACAGGTTGCCCAGAGAAGTTGTGGATGTGCCCCATCCCTTGGAGGTGTTCAGGGTTGGGTTGGATGGGGCTTTGAGCAATCTGGTCTAGTGGGAGGTGTCCCTGCCTATGGCAGGGTGCTTGGAAATAGGTGATCTTTGAAGGTCCCTTCCAACCCAAACTATTCTACAATTCTGTGATTTCCAAGTGATTTTTTGTCTAGTGTTCACAGCTTCTTCAGCGTGAAGGTGGAATCTTTCCAGGAAGCATCCATGTATTACCAAAGATAAATATCTAATGAAACATTTAAAAATTGAAGTTGAGGTAGAAAGTGTTGGCTATGAGTAGAGTTCGTAAAGTGTGAAGTAGAACAAAACTTTTCTTTTAACTGTGAAATAGCATAATTTTTGTTTATTTTCTGTAGGTGTGTTTGTCCTGGGGCAACTGCTGTTATCTTAATCTAGGGACCGCTTCTGCATCAGTAGATAAAAGCATGGGTTTTCTCAGATAAGAAGAATGATGTTTCTTTTCATAAACGTGTAGCTGCTTTATTCCTGCTGCGTTGTTTTTAATTGTAAATTGAGTTAAGCATCAACAACCCGGATGCAGACTTCTTAACAATTGGGTGTATTTAAGACAAGAGTAGGAGCTTCAGTGCGCTCAATAAGAAGCAGGAATGTTTAGGGAATACCGGGATTTGATGCTGGAAGCTGAAGAGCTCGAGGCTTAGTCCCTAAAATTAAGTCAGTGAATGGGGGCAAGGTGAAGGTGTTTGAGGAGATGTTAGATCCATGAACAGAACAGAAATAGAGTCATTGTAGCTGAAAACTCACAACTGTTTACTTTGTTGCAAAAGTACTTGTCATAATTGTGTACTGGTAAGCAGTTATTGATGTTGGTGGCAGGGAATTATTTGAGGATGGGGATGGGGTTTGTTTTGTTTTGGGAGTTTTTTTAGGAGGTAGTATAATTGAATGCTAGATCTTTTTTCCTCAAGAAGTCTGTCTTCACACAGGTGGAGCTTTGAGAAGCAAAGACTTGGATGATGTATTCCTCCCCTTTAGTTTCTAAGTCTGCAATCAAGAAACTTGTTTACTTTGGTCTGCTGGCACAAATACCAAGTGTATTGAAAGATCCTCTGGTTCCTCACTTTGATAGATTGCTGAATACTAGTATACTTTCTCTGAACAGATCAGTGACTCTGTATACTTGGTTCTCTTTTCAGTGTCTGATAAATGGGCAAAGAAATGTCTTGATTATTTTTATAGAAATGGGTACATTCTGTAGAACAGAAGTTTGTGCTTGGAGGGAGTTTAAGGGGAGTTGGAGTGATGTCCCCAGTGTTTTCAGCCTGTATTCACGAGCCTTTTGTATGTCATGTTAGATTATCTCTGAGTTGGAAGATACTAAAACAAAATCCATTAAGACAAGGCCTAATGTTATCTCAACTGCCTTACATATAAAAAGATAGATGAAGACCATCATTCTTCTGTATGGAGAAAGCCAAATGTCCATTCCCCCTCAAATTCCCGAGGCTTTATAAGCAAGCATATGTGTTCATTCTTTGATAAAGCAACCACAGAAAAAAGGCTGAGGCAGTTAACAGCATACGCCTGATGGTAGGAAGATGGGATCCTCAGGCCACTTACCACTTTCTGGCCTCAAAATGTTCTCATTCAAGTCTATTAAAAGCTACCTTAAAAACTTTAAAACTTCTGAAACCGCTGCTTGTTTTTTTCTATGGAACTAACATTATTTCTTTACTGCCAGTGCACCTGGTTAGACTTCAATGGTATCTGATGTTATTTTGTTGTACTATACAGGGGTATATTTTTCTTCTCTCTGAGATGATTTCCCACCTTTTTAGTGTCTTTCCGGCTGTTCTTTCTTTAATTTCACTTGCTAGAACTACAGTTGTGTTTTAACAGTGGTTTTCAATACAGCCTAAGACTCCTTCTCTCCAGTTTGGGTTAACAGGAGAGTTGTTATTCAGTTGCATACTGTAGAATAAAGGGAGAACGTTGTTAATTATAAATTACTAGCCTTATTAACTGTGCACAGACATATATTGCAGAATTCTGATGCCCTTCCCAAGGGTAAGCTTGAGATTGAGTTGCCAGGTTCACTTTCTGTATAGACTCTATTCTCAGCTCTCACGAAAAAACCTAGACTTTTTGAACTTCTGTGCAACTATATATGTCCATATGTACACATAAGAAATTCTGGATACGAAGTTTGCTCTTTAGTGGAGTGTGGCATAATACAGCATCTTTTAATTGATAATCAACTGCACATTGTTTTTTCTTTCCTGTTTTTTTCCTTCCTCCCCATATTTAATGTACTTTGACCTCCTGAATTCACTACACTGACTGGGGAATTAGAGTGTTGTCTTGGTTGTGTTTGTTGTCTGTTGTTAGCTTGGAGTAATTAATAGTAAGGCCCTCTGTTATTTAAATCCTTTTGGAGGTCATCAGTGATCTTGAAGGTTAGTTTGTCTTTAAGACCATTGAAACAGAAGGAAGTCTGTATGTTCCTTTGCTTCTATTGTGTTTGTGCAGAAAGAGAAGTGAAATGAAAGAAGCTGAATGTATGGAAAAATAATGTTAAAAGTATTCACTGGTGAGTCTGGAAACAAAACAGCAACATTTAGAGTCTAAAAAGTCATGCTACTATTGACTTACATGCTAAAGGAAGCATTCTTGTAGTACTTACTGTGTTCTGAAGTCTTGATAAAATAGTATTTTGGAGATCTGCTACTTTCAGATGGTTTTATCAATTTCTCAGTTGTGGAATACAACTCTGACTAATTTATATTGAACAATGAACTGAACACAATCCATTTAATAAGGTATGCTAAGTATTTCAAGGATTGCCTCACCCTTCACATCTGTGTCTTTCCTCCCTTACCCCCTCATGCTTCTTAAATGGCATGTTCAGCAACTGGTTTTTTTCTGACGTTAGATTTTTACTGTAACCTTTCTACAATGATCTCTGTATTGTGCAGTAATAGCATCAATATTTACTTCTTTAAAAAGTCCTGGCAATGAAGCAAAAGGTTCCGATTAAGTCTAATCCTCAAACAAGATTGTGTTTTAAAATAATTGTGTAGA
This sequence comes from Pedionomus torquatus, assembly GCA_013398155.1. NCBI lineage: Eukaryota > Metazoa > Chordata > Aves > Charadriiformes > Pedionomidae > Pedionomus > Pedionomus torquatus. Next base: position 672,183 of record VZRU01001293.1, on the reverse strand, counting down.
TTGCAACAGCTGATAGTATTTTGCCTTTAAACTAAGGGAGCAGTTTATTTTCATAGTAAGTTGATGTTATGCACCTTGATCTTTGCAATTTGAATAACTTTCATATCTGAATGAAATAACCAATGCATTAGCTATTCTAGCCAAGATAGTTCATTATAGCTTATAAATAGGGAAAGTTTAATATGTTTCTGAGCCATGATCCTATAATCAACTCTTCTGACAAAACTGTGAAGCTCCGTAGAGCTTCACTGACTTCCACTGATGTTCAGCCAAAAGAAAGAATTCAAACCTTGAGAAGTCTTAATTTTTAAGTGTTAATTAATTTTATTTAATTAATTTTAATGTGTTCTTTGGTGGATAGTTTATTGATTTTGATCCTAAATTGTGTGCTTAAAGGTGAAAACATAGTCTTATTTATGGCTATCTTATATGCAAGGGATTTGAAAAAAAAAATGGGTTAAAAATAGGTTGCTG
>VZRU01001293.1:623128-671620 GCA_013398155.1 Pedionomus torquatus | reverse complement strand
GGCTAATGGAAAATGTTCAGCATATTTCCCCCCTCCCCCTTTCTTTTTATATAAGTTTCTGACAGGAAATCTGTAGCTAAATATCATTTTATCATTTCCATCTGTTCATGTATAATAGTGCTTTATAATGCAGTCCAGATTGCCACCCAATAGAAATGTCCTATAGCAGGAGATGGGCTTTCAACTGATTGTCATACATACTAATTATTTTTTTAATGAGCGCTTCATTTAATTTTGAAGAAAAGTATCTAATTTTAAAGATAGCCACTTGATGCAAAAAAATTCTGCTAATTAACTAAGATAGTGCCTTGTTTTTCTAGTGCCGTTATGTTTTAGAACAAAGATTTGAATAGTTGTACTACCATGGTAAAATAAGAAAATAAAATGCACCGTTAGATTCAGAGGGAAATAAAACCCTTGCTGAAATGTTTGTTAGTAGCTAACTTTTATGATCTCTCTGGTGTTTTTCCCAGCTAGCAAGGACTAGATTAAAGAGCATTTATTGTAACAGATACCCTTCTAATTTTGATGACTCAGGTGATTTCCTCAAGTATTAAGAGTAATTGATAAAACTGTTGAAACGGTAGTTCTTCATAAAATGTATGTCAGCATATGTTTCGAAATGAAAGTTTCCATCCTTCAGAGCTGGGCAGAAAGGCTTGGTGATGGACACCAGGTGTAGCTGGATGGTGGGAAAAGAAGACAAATACAGAAAAATTGTACCTGTGTTATTTATGCTCTTTGTCACATGTCAGGCTCGATTTTTGTACAACTGACTGTAAATCATTGCAGGGGGGTCCAAACCCAAACTATTCTATGATAAATGGTGGTTTTTTGGTTGCTTTGCTTTATAAGCTTTGCAATCTAGTTGTCTTTAAATATCTTTACTGCCTGGCAGTTTCCAACTTTAACATTTAATGATATTCTGAATAATAAAATTAACATCTTTTTAATATTTATCAGTTTGGACTAACTTAGGGTCAACTGTATTGTGTGTGATATGAGCCAGGAATGCTGCCTGTGACTTCCAAATTGAGCTGAAGGTGCCTCTGAAAGGAAGAGCTGTGCTCCCCCTCGTGGGGATTAGCTTTCTAATAGCCTCAATAATTATTCTAAAGAGCTCTCACTTCCTAAAAAGAAATGTGTTTTGTATCCGTGTTGGAGTTCCTTTCACCAAGACAGTTTGTTGCGGACATTTTAATGGCAAGAGTGGTTTTTTGTGGGCTTTGCAGCTCAGTTGTTATCAATTCAAAAATGTTCTCTATAGATAAGCTATTTCCTACGGTTTGTTTCCTGTGGCTGTGTGCTTTGCACAGGGTGACCCTTTGCAGAGGAGGAGGCAGTGATCCATCTGAAGTTCAAAAGTTGGAACTGCTCATGTATGTAGTCACGAGGGAGTATAGATCTATCATTTTGTAAAATGAAAGCCATTGGATTCAACTGCTTTTTTGATGAATATACTGAATGAGTTAGTATGAGGGCTGAAAGCAGGGATTGTTCTCAAATGCTTATATCCACAACAGATGTGCAGAGACAGCTAGTCTGACTCCCACAGCTCTGTTGGGCCAGACAGCGCCATTAAACTTCTGTCAATTACCCCATTGCCAGGCACATCACAGCGGCCTGCGACATCTTTCGTCTGATGTCAGGAGAGACGGCTGTTGTCTTCTGATGCAGAGTCATGTTTTCCTCCTCAGAGAGAAGCAGCATGAAACTCTTGCTTCAAAGATGTCAAGAGCCAAGATTTAAAAACAAAAACAAAACCCCACAACACTTAAAACAACTTTTTTTCCCCCCTCTGAGCAGTTGGAAGGCAAAAAAGCAGAAGGGAGTTGTGGCAGCTCTGCTTTTTTTTTTCGATGGGAACCTGCCATTTGGAAACCCGCCATTATATTTTGAAATAAACCTTACTATGTACGTTTGTAAATATAGTTTTTACATGTTAATGTATTCTAGAAATTGTAACTCAGCTGAGAAACAGGTTAAAAACAGTTTATGGGGCATACAAAAAATCATTGCAGTTCAGAGTCGAGTGACGTTTCTGCTACCTGTTGAATTTGTAGGCTCATAATGTTGACTATGGGGGGGTGGGGGACTTTTCTGTAGTCACTGGAAGAAATGGTGATTGTTTTAAGCAAAATAGCATCAGGATATTTTTTTGAATTTGCAAACATAGAGGGGAGGCTGCTTGGGCAGAATATCCTCTTTTAAATTTAGCATAATTTTGCTGAAAAAGTAGATGTACAAATGTGCTAAAGCGTGTCTCTCTATCTTGCTTGAGAGTTTTATCTTCTCAGTTAGCCATAGGCTAGTAGCGCACAGAGATGTGAAGTCCTGATCTATAGCGATTTTGATACAGAATTTTCTTTTGATGAAAAGTGACCCATTTTCTCATTGATATGGTGGCGTTTGAAACAGTGAGAATTTTTACCCTGAGTCAGTTTTAATCCTGCAAATTGATGTCAGCTCATGATATTCTCTCCTTTCTGGGAAGAAGATAGCATGGTATGAACTAGGTGTCAAAAGAGGTGTGAAAATATTTTGAGGTGGCTGTTCAGAAACTAAGAGAAGTTACTTTTATCTGGGAACGTAAAAGTAATAAGACTTCAGAAGTTATTTTAGTATGAGTAAGGGAGGTTGTGTTTACAAGTTCCAGGCAGCTGAAGTATCTCCTCCTTTTGAAGGATAAATTGTGTATTACCAAAAAATGGTAATAATAAAAAGTGCGTGAGTCAAAAGGCCAAGTGACTTTGCACTTGAAAAACATGCAATAGCAATGTGACTTGTGTATGTCTTTAAAAAATGTTTGTAGGTATCAGGATTTGGGAGAAGTGCCTTCTACTACCAGCCTTCCAAGGAGGCAGGAGAAACACGACCCTTGCTGTATTCTGACAGGTCATTACAAGTCTAAATGATTCATGGGAAACTGTGAGCAGAGGCGTATGGTTGTTAGCAGAGTGCCCGGAGTGCACGAGGAGAGGCTATAGCTGTCGGAAAGGTTCCGAGGAAAAGGACCCAGCAAAAAACTGAAAGGCTTAAGAAGACATGAGGTAATGCAATTGAAAGAGACTGGTAAGCAGATGCTATTCTGTAATGAGCATACTGCACTGCTAAATTATTTGTTAACGAACAGTATAAGTTTGTCTATTATTTATTTCTAAGTACCAATTTGCTGAACTCCTTGTGTGAAAGTTTTCATTCTTTTGCCCCTACACAGCTGCTTGATTTCTTTGTATTGTATTCAGAAAGGATGATGTTGCTGCTTCTTTTAAGAAAAGTCTAGTGAAGAGCAAAGGGCCTGAAGAGATGGGGATAGCCTTAAAACTTGACAGGAATTGTTGATGGGGTGGATCTAGAGTGATGAGGAGGAGATGAAAGGTGGGAGCATGCATGTTCTCAATATTATTTACCTATCCTGGAACTTCCCTTGAACCATGTGGTACTATAAAGGACTAATGTCACTTGGATTTTCCCCCTCTTTTCTGCCCAAACTTGTATCTGAATTGTTCCTACCATGGTATGATATCTTTAGAGCTCTGTTGGTAGATGGGTAGTTCTAACTAATGCAACTAGATTTGCTGAAGATCATGAGTATTTTATTTTAGTTTACTTTTTACTTTACATTATTTTTTTGTAATAATGTTGTTATAGAGCCTGTGTCATGGCAGAGTCCTTCTCATCTTTTCCTTTGCTCACTCAGTCTGAAGAACAACTTCTGCATGCGACATGTTTCTGAAGGTAACATGTCATCTCCTTGGAAACAGAATTTACCAGTGGTATTTTTTTACTTTGAAGTATCCCAGATAAATAAGCTATTTCTACAAAAAACTGTATCAATTGGTATATCCTCCTACAGAACTTTATAATAGTCTGTCTGTTGGCCCCCTCCCAAAGTAATGGCGTATCTCTCTTACTTAACACTCCAAAGAAGTAACTTGTGTTTCATATTGTGTGTTTTTCCATACATGCATTACTCGAATTACCAACAGGTACTGAAAAAATATATGTATCCTTACATGGTTACAGCTTGTTAACATAAAAATGGATTTTTCAACCCTAGTGTTCATGTACAAAAATAATGATTGAGGCTAATGGAATTTGAAGACAGTGAATTTATACAACAGCAAGGTAAATTTAAATTATATATATGGAAACCATCTGTGGACACTGGAGTCTTAGACCAAAAGCAACTCAGGAAATTTGGGACTCATGTATGGAGATGTGCAAAACAGAGAGTAAGAGCCTGTTTTGGATGACTTTAGTACCTTTAATACTGGCATAGATAGGAAGTGTTACAGCTGTACAGATTTTCTGGAGAAAGCTGAGCTGCGATCAGTACCTGCATCTCTGGCAAGAGTGCATCATTCTCAACGTCACACACCTTTCTTTGGGAACATGGGTCATGAAGTTTGAACACATCTTTGCTTCAAAGCACAGTTTTAGCGTTGCTACTCTTATCTGTGTTGACCATGTACTATGTTCTTTAAAATCAAGTTAAAATATCTTAAGTGCCTTTTTGTCTCTGAGTGAGAGCAAAAGGATTATTCCTTTACAGAGATCTATGGGTTTCAGCCATATTAGAAATGGGTTAATGCTAGATTTTAGGCTATTGACTATTGTTGAAAGCAGATTACTTTGCTTGTATAGAATAAAATCTGACAATTTTAAAGTCTTAGTGTCTGCAAAAGATAATCTGACCAAATAAGTGGGTGTTTCTGGTGGTTGGTTTGAGGTTGTTTGGTTTTTTGGTTGTTTTTTTCAAGACCAGTCAGCTCTTTATGTACTGTGCAGTTCTACAGCAACTGCCACTAAGATGTTATGTAGCACTAAATTAACTTTCTCATTGTTTCAGGAACCTTCATAAAATGAATATTTTAATACATCATGAAATACATGAGAATCTTGAGTGCTTTTTTTCCTCTGGTCTTACTGAGGGATATGTGTAGGAGTTCTTTTTGACTTCTGTCTCAGTGACATTATATTATCCAGCGTAACTTGATGCAATTCTAACTTTTAGTAAGTTCAGTGATACCTTTTGATAATGAATAATTATGCTGTATTTTAGTCAGGAAGGATTGTTAGAGATTGATGAATATGAATGTACTGTATCCCTTACTGCTGTGGGACCAAAAGTCTGAGCAAGGGACTGGAGTTGTTTTTTACCTTCTTGCAACAGCTTCTGTTGCTGTTGCAAGTTCAAATTTTCTGTTCTGTTCAAATTTTCATCATAATCTTCCTTGTTCAAAAAAAGGACTGATTTGGAGGAAGAACAAAATATATTTCATGCATATAGAGAAAGAATTCTTTTTAATTAAAAAAAGCTTAATCCCATCTAAATCAGGATTAACACCCAGAGGCTTTCAGTAAGCAGCTGGCTTTGCTACCAGTAGGAAGTTTTTTTCTACAAAACTGCTTCACTGCACACCTCACCAGTCCTGGACTTTTTCTGGTTTTACCGAGGACAGGGAGCTCTGCATGTACTGCCATGAAACTTGAGAAAACTCTGTTTTGTGCAATTTTGATTTTGCTAATCAATGTCTGCTGCAAAGAGTTTTTATAGTAGTGTTGTTGGTTGGTATGCAAGCGTGTTTGAACTGAGTATGACCACCACTGTTGCGTAGCACGGAGACAATGAAGGTGAAAGGTTTGCATTAGCTGGGTGGTTGTGCCACAGGTGTGCTCTAATGCAGGATTTCAAATGAATCCCAGGGGTGTCATCTGGGCTTCTGTTGTGAACACCTCACTGAGCTTCCAGGGTAGGACCGGGGAAGGTACGTGTTGGAAGGACTTGCAAGCTTTCCTTTGTAGTATTCCCTCTACTGACTCCTTGAGTCCACTGAGCCTTTTAATGCTATGAAAGTCAAAAGGGCTACCTTTAAAGCAGGTGATTATTTTATTCAGAAAGGAACCAGGTGCATGTATTTATTTTCCTAGTTCTGCCTGAGTATAGCTTGGACCTGTAGGTGTAAAGAGGGGTAAAATGTAGCAAGAAGAGTTTTCTAGAGGTAATTTAAAAACTATTTAGTGTTTATTGTAGTTCTAGCATTTAGTTAAAAATGAGTCTTTCTTGTATTTTCATTTCAATACTTAAAGATGGCTTTGAGGTTCGTGAAATGTGATTTTTTGAGTGGTTCATGTGGTGTTAGAGTGTATCTATGATAAACTAGAACACCTCTCCTATGAGGACAGGCTGAGAGAGTTGGGGTTATTCACCCTGGAGAAGAGAAGGAGCCAGGGCGACCTAATAAGTGGGCTTCCAGTATCTAAAGGGTGCCTACAGGAAAGATAAGGAGAGGTTCTTTATCAGGGAGTGCAGTAATAGGATGAGGGGTAACAGTTTTAAACTGAAAGAGGATAGATTTAGTTTATATATTAGGAAGAAATTCTTTCCTGTGAGGGTGGTGAGGCACTGGACCAGGTTGCCCAGGGAGGTTGTGGATGCCCCATCCCTGGAAGTGTTGAAGGCCAGGCTGGATGGGGTTCTAAGAAACCTGATTTAGTTGAAGATGTCCCTACTCATTGCAGAGGGACTTGGAGATAGGGCATCTTTAAAGATCCCTTCCAACCCAGTCAATTCTGTAAGTATATGGTCATGCTCATATTTTTTGTCTCCATCTAAGATGAGGTCTTTAGGCTACAAGCCCAAGATTGGAATAAAAGATAAGGTAGTATTTTTTTCTTCTATATGGTGATACTTAAGCTATGTGAGCTAGCAAATCTCTTGACTAACAATTTGTGTGTTTTGGGGAAAAATAAGACAGACTCCTAATTTACATATAAAGCAACCAGGGTATAGAATGCAGTTGAAGTTCTTAAAATGAAGCTCAGAGCAAGATAAATAGTCTTCACAAAGAAAACAAAAATATAATCAAAAGCTTATCTAGTCAGTATTTTATAACTCTTAATTAAAATTTTTTATTCTGTTATGGTTTCGCAACAGTGGGGCTTTTTCAGCCTGCAGATTAATTTCTGTTTTTTCAAAGGACTTTACACAAACTCCTATAACTACGTTAAAGTTAGACATCATATTTATCACTGTAAATGCTTGGTCTGTACACAGCCAGTGTAAATTTAGCAAATGTCATGCTGTATGTGTTAGTATAACATAGAATTACCATAAACTCTGTGACTACATCACATCATTTGCCATTGTGATCAGAAGGCATTGCTGGTTTTGCTGTTTTGGGTTTTTTGATTTTTTTTTTTTTTTTTTTTTGGTTGCCAGACCAACTGGTAATAGTTTATTTTCCATATTGGTTAGTTTAGCCAAGAAGTGTTAAGGCAAGCTGGGGTATAAATGTACTATGTTGGAAATAACAGTATGTTTTACCAATTAATTTTATTAAATATGATGGTGACTTAACTGTAATCTGGCATTGGCCATACGTACGGGTCTTTCAATGATTTTAACAGTTTAGTGATCCTTTCTGCTTTTTAAGCCAGCCAGTACCGTTTTAGTAAAAATTAAATGGTTGTATGTCTGGAGGAAGCTTATATAAAATAACAAAACAGTCTCCAGGCTGCCTTCCTAAATGGAGTTGGATGATCTATACTGATCTTGCTTTCTTTCATTATTTGAAATGGATTTTGCTTGAAGGAGTGACATGCACATTTGTAGAGTGAAATGCTTGTGACAACTGTATCCATGTATAAAACACTTCCATTACCTTTTTTTGCTAACGCTGGAGACTGACCTGCATTACAATATTAAGGCACTATAAATAAGAGCAAGCCCTGCTGTTACATACATACCTGTGGTTTCTCTAAATGAGAATAAATCCCTGATTTGCAAGTATTTTTATTGCCATTATTATAGTCACTGTGCTTCGTGACAGTTTACTGACAATTTTGGGGTTTTGAAAAGCCACAAACCTTTGCTTTCTGTGATTACATCTTTTTCTTTACAGCTATCTGTTATTCAAGTTTCCTTGTCCTAAAGACACCTGAAATTGCAAGTGATTGGGAGGCAAAAAAAAGATGAATGATGTCTATTGTGTTTGCTCTCATGTTAATTCATTAACCTGAATTCAACGCTTGTCAAGCAAAACAGCTCAGTCTGAAGTTAGAGAGTTTATGGAGCTGTTTGGCATATGCTTATTTTTTAAGTCTTACTGATAAACTATGTTGCCTGGAACATTTCTATAATTTTTAATGTGTCTTTGTAATTAGTATTATTTGCGATATTCAGAGTCATAGTGGTGATGCTATAATTGTAGCTGAAGATGTGGTTTTAGTATGCACCTTTACAAGTATTTACAAATTGTTCAAAATTTCATATTTGGTAGAAAGAAACCTTCTTTTTTATGTTTCACTGGACATTGCACAAAAATGTCTGCTCTAAGCCATGCTTTTTCTGGCAATAACCATGCTTGTTGGGGTACCCAAGCTTTGATCTATAGATGAAATTCATCTGATCTGTGTCTTTTCATGGGTCTTTTGTTTGATTTTGCCCTTTTTAGGGGCAACTTGAGATGTAGACCCTTACCTGTCTATGTACTATCTAACTAAAACACAGACTGGCTTTATAGTACATGTGTGGTGTTTCAGATTTTGTATCAAAAAAAGGGCCACAGCATAGTCTCTCAAAACTATCCTGTCCAACTGCATGCTGTAAGAAAAATGCGTGAGGCCTGTATGTTAACTAGTTGACAAACAAAAACAAACAAACAAAAAAGAAAGATAAGAAGGAAATACTTGGTCAGAGCTTCATCCATAAGTACTCTGTTCCTTGCAAATGCAGTTGATTGACTGAAAATATTTGCACAAAAATGAGACATTCAGGCTCTGATGTTAAAATCAGCTTGGATGCACATTCGGGATAGTGATTTTACCGTTGGGTAAACATTTTTATTTTTTTCATTTAATATAAACCCCTTAAGAATATCACACACTAATCAATATGCTTCTGCTTACGTGTTCAAAATAAAGCCCTGGCAAAAATGCAATCTTGAAATGAAATGACGAGTATCAAATGCTAATGAAACCGTAGCAGGTTTTTCAGCATCACTGCTTCTAATTTCAGACAGCTGCTGCATTAGATTCTAGTTAATAATATCGGTGGCTACCTAGAGGTGCCTCCTTGCTGGTCTGTGTTGATATTTTTAGGGAAGTTATTTTTGCAACTAGTTCTAATGTGTGTTTGTTGGAGTTTAAAGTTTGGAGTTTGAAAACAATTCTTTTCTGTCTGGACTGTTCTTTTTTCCTTTCCTTCTGAAACCATATTAACCACTATTAAAGAAATTATTTTGGCAATGATAGTGACTTTTAATTGCTCTCTAAACTACTGATTTTTATTACAAATGTCTTTTATACCTGTTTCTTTCCATGCCTTACTGGAAAAAAGACAAGCTGAAATGAAATTTTTAAAATGAGTCATAATAATCTCTTGACACTACGGCAACTGCATTTTTAGAAGGGGAAGAAGAAGATTGCGGGGGGGGGGAGGTTAACCTGAGCGAAAAAACTTAACTTTTGTAGTATTATTTTAAGCTTTGTGCTCTGTTTTCATCCTTGTGTGTGCTTTGCAAATGATCTTCAGTTGCTTTAGGTAAGAACTGTGCAAAGAGCACATATGTGCTGAGGCTGTTCTGCAGTTTAAGGACTTCTTTTAAAGACAAATATTAAATTAAAGGTTTTTCATAGATATTTCAGAGTCTGATTAAAAAGAGAGAGATTTGCAAATGAGACCAACAGTCTCTTTTGTTGTTAAAATATCTTAAGGGCTAATACGTTTTTAATTAGGTAAGTTGACTGAAAAAAAAAACTTAAAACTGTGGTTCTGTTTCTTAGCAATTCTTTTAGTATTTTTCTTAATAAAAAATTGGTATGATTGGGTAAACTGTGCCTGTATTGTAGTCTTTCACCCTTATATTTTATTTATTTACTTTCTTGGTGGAAAGTCACTCAGCTCTGATAAACAGATGTTGCAAAACTAGCAGTTTGTACTTCTGTCAAATAATCAGCATTTTACTTTCCTTGGTTCTTAGTGTTAATTGTATATGCATATTTATATATGCTAATGGGGAAACAGAATAGCTAATTATGATTTTAAGGATGGTCACTTAAAGATAGATGTAAGGAGTCATGCTTGAGGGAATAGGCCGTTACCTGGACTGGTTTTAAGAGCACTGTAGTTACTGGCACGGGAAGGTGGGGTTTGCTGTGCTTTACTGACACCCTGTCCCAGCCCAACAACTCACCCAAAATTGTCTTTGAGAGTTGTAAACATTCAGTAATTGAGTAATAGAGAGACAGCGGGCTTCGTGGCTTACTTTTACAGAGGAGAAGTAGGAGAAACCAAAGGCTTGCCCAGAATACGTATTGGTCTATGTCATGGAGTTAATAAAGAACTGATGTAGTGGTTTTGCTGCTAGTAAGACTTAAAAGTAGAGCAGGATAGTTGTAAAGGTCTTTAAAAGAGTTGGTATGTTAATACTGGTACCTTGAACAAATTTAACTTTAGGCATTTGTATTAATTCAGTCTATGTTCTTCCTGCAGCTTTAATTGGATATAGTGACACAAATTCTCCATTGGCTGTAAATTGTCGTGGTACCATTGATTATTTCTCTCCTCCTCTCCATCTCTGAAGAACTGATATCCACATCCAGCAGCGCTGCTCTGGTTTGTAAGCAGTGTGCGGCTAAACAGCTCCCAGAGGAGGCTGCATTTCAGCGAAGGATGAAGGCTACGTGTGTATGGTGGCTGTATATCATTTGAAAATTAATCAGGACATTAACTTTGCTCCATAATTATGGTTCGTTTTTAAGCTGCTGTTCAGTTTTCCTTCTTCATCAGAGAAGAATGGAATCAATAGGTTTTCCATCCTGCTCCAGTTTGGTATTTAGGCCAATCGTGTTCAATGCAGCTTTTGGGCAGAGAACCAGCTTGAGAGCTGCTCGGTGCCCCAGGCTACCAGCTGCTTGCCTAATTTGGCTGAGAGAACAGTGGAAAGAAAGCTGAGACACTGAGTTAGTTGGCTTCAGTATTGTTCCCAACTGGAAGAAACCTGCTTATTGGCTTGAAGTAGCATCCAGTATCATAGATAGACAGCCAACTGCTTTCTCAGGGATCATGTTATCCATACTGGCAGTCCAGTTCCCTCACCTCAAGTCGGTGTGAGTTGAGTTTGAATCCACATCTTCTGTTGGGCAACATTTGAAGGCTGCTGAGCTAAAATTTATTTTAAGACTGAGCCTTTCCTTATCTGAGTGGGAGGTTTCACAAGGAAGCATAGCAGGACTGTGAGACATATTGAGGAGAGAACCTAAATAACATGCCTAGATACATAGAGAAGGAAAATAGACAAAGAGGAGTAAGAGCATAGTTTGGGTAAGTAGAGTGATTATGCTCTGAATTATTCTAATCAATTAATTTGACTTTGACAGTCAGCAAGGTTCAAAATGTATCCTTCATCAAGAGTGGTAAGTGCTGAGCTATAGGGAAAAGAAGAGCTTCTGGTTTTGGTAGATGTTCTTATTAAGAAATCCCAGGAGGTTCTTGTGCTTTTGTGAAAAATGTAAGAAATATGAAATATCTTGTTTGTTAACCTTTAAGTTGTTAAAATTCATGCTGCTCTTGTTTGGAGAAATAACATTTTGTATGCAGCTAACACTTGGATTTGAAGTAAATTCTAATAAACATGTTTTAATTTACGCATTCATCTGCTTGAATGAGCAAGGAATGTAGACAACTGCTTGTGATCACAGTGATTTATTTCTATAATTATCTAAATATTGTTCAGTTGGGTTTTCACATATTTTTATAGGTATGTATGTGTCTAGGGCATTCTTACAATTGATTTTATTCATTGAGACCCTAACAAAGTAGGGCTAAGCAATCAGACTTGGTCTGTCCATTTGATTCCAAGTTGATAAACTGCTTTTAACTTGGATCTTGAAGATAAATAATTCAAATTTATCCATTGTCAGTGGTGGTGTACAGATTGAATGCTGCTATTAGTGCTTCTGCTGAAGGAGAAGACATAACTTCCCTGATAGATGTTATTTGCTGGTAGCATCTGACTGAGAAACCAACTTGTTGCTAGCCATGGTATGTCCTAGGTTGTTTGGTTGGGGTTTTTTTTTGCTACAAAAGGATGGCCCAAGAAACATAAGTAATGCAAAAATTATGGCAGTTATAGAAATGGACTAAAATGGAGGATTTCAAAGAAGACATAGACAAATGGGTGAGAAAATAAGCTTGTTCTGTTGCTTACAAAACTACCTCTGCCGGCTGAAGATTTTCTGCAAATAATTAATCTGTGGGTAAATAAGCAGTGTAGCAATGTTTATTGCGCTATATATGGTTTGCCTGTGAACAAACTGTCCTGGCAGTCGATGAAAGTTTGCACATAGGACTACTGCAGATGACAGAACAGCATTTCTCCCAACTGTATAAGTAATAATATTATTCATTACAGAGAACCTAAACAGGTAGTAATAGTGTTTATAGTGTAATAGCTTTTGAGACAGAATGTCTTATGCCTTAAAATTATCTTGTATTTTATTACTATGAAAAACTTTTCTATTCAGAGTACCACGTGCTTAAGTACTGCTCATCTTTTTGAATTGATATAGTTAATTAGTGTTAAACATATGTGGACAATCTTAACCCAGTTTAGACATTTGACTCTTAAGAATTTTGCCTAGATGTTTTTCTCACAAAATCAAGTTTAAGTAGAATGCAATGAAAGCAATGAGCCTGCAGGACAACATTTTGTCCATGGGAACTCTCATAAGAAAGAAATGGGCTAACCTGATTTTTTTTTTTTTTTAATTGATTTCAGGGAAACCAATCCAACCTTATGTAGACAAGTTCTTATAGTCAAAGTAAAATTTGCAGGGCTAAGGAGATTTTTTGCTAAACAAAATATACTTAATAAATACCTAACATCATGTACCTCCCCATCTTCCATGTAAAAAGTCATCAGAGCATACATTGCATCTTCTACTGTACTTCTAGAAACATATAAGTTATGTTGATTTTTCAACAATTACAGGGCTTTTACTTCCAGGAGGATTTAAATTTTGTAGAAGAGCAAATGAAGTAATCAAGTGCTCATCAACTCCTCACATTCTCTAACTCCTGATTAACATATTTATCCAAAGACTAATAAGAGTTGTATGTTACAATTAGCGGACCTCTTCCACTTCCCCGAGTAAATAAAATTCATCTGCATCAAATCCTGTGCAATTTAACAGTTAAACTGTTAAATTTTCAGAATAAGCTTTCTAACTTCACAGGAAAATCTGTGAACTGTTTAAAACTTCCAATTTTCCTTGCTGTCCTATTAATAGACTACAATGAAATTGGGCATTAGGATGGCTGACCAGTTTCAACACTCCAGGTTCTTCATCTGCTTCTCACGAGCTTTAGCTTCCCTTGCACTTCAGCAGTTTATATCCTGCACTTCGTCTCAGCTTTTGGGTTTTAACTATTGCAGTTATTTCATAAAGGTGATTTCAGTTCTTCATCATGAAGATTAGTTTTCTTTTTAATTTGAAGTTTAAAGCGTCCTTATTCTTTGATAATGCAACTGTGCACTCCATACCTGTGAAGGTTCTCCTTGCATGGGTTCTCACTTTCCACTCTCAGCATATAAAGTTGAAGTGATTGTATGCAGTAGCCTCTCTGCTAATTGCCTCTAATAATACCTCTTTTATATCTTAGGCATAGCCTTTAAAGTGCGCTTATGACATTAATTCTATGATTCTAATTTTTGTATCATCATGGTTTCAAATACTTTGTTAGAGGAACACTTCTCATCACTCTCCTTGCAAATCATGTCTAATTCTCACAAATGCTTAAGGGAAGCTTCCATCTGTACCAGCCAGCCTCATCAGCCCTGGAGTTCTGTGCAGTTATGATTCAAATCTAGCTGAGATTTGCTACTCTGGTGTAGGAAATACAAATTAAATGTGTTTCATTTCAGCCTCTCTAGGTGACATTCAGTATCCATGTAGCCTCGGGCAGCAGTGCGGTTAACATTGTCCCCTACCAAATGCTTCCTCTAATCTGTTACTGGCAGGATGGGGAGGATTGCCAGACCCTTTTTGTTGTAGCCATCTTCAGATAGATGAAACCTGAGTCTGTTGCCTCATCTCTTTCCAAAATAGGACGTTTGCCAGCAGTGATGGGAGAGGTAGCAAATGAGAAAGGCAGGAGCAAAAACTGTGACTGATGTAGTGGGGAGCAACAGATGTCATGTGGAAAATTGAGATATACTCAATAAGCATTTTCTACAAACATTTTCATAGTGATGTAACTTAGTTATGGGGTGTGAGATACGAGCATATGAGTGAGTGAGTGAGTTTAAGCTTTGAAGCATTTCAGACAGATGGAAGTTTGTGGTTGAAGACAATTTATGTGGAATTACAGGCTAGTGGTGTTCACAGCTTAATGATTCTGCTTTAAAAGTGATTTTATGTTATAATTAAAGAGACATGGTGAAAGGGAATAGAAGGAGCTAGGTTACCAAAAGCAAGGGAAGGAAAGGCTAAGAGCTGCTGCTGTTAAAAGCATGTCGTCCAGAAAGAGCTATACCTTGTGTGAGAATGTAATACAGGGAATTAGGAGTTACTCTTGTGGTACCAACTTCAGCTTGCGCTGTTTGCCAACACAGATTTCTTTGAATACATTATTAAAGGGAGTATCACAATAAATGAATCAGAAAAGAGTCTTTGACATCTCTATCACAAATCGTATTAACATAAATACTTATCTAGAACAGAACAAAGCTGTGTCTGAATCAGCACAAAGCATTTGATATTTAGCAGCAGCAAAAAAAATCCCAAAAGCAAAACAAACACAAAAAACCCAACCCTCTGATACTGTGGTTTTTATTTCCCAAATAGGCTTTTAGCACTTGAAGCAGAGTTCAGTTACTCAGAGTATTGCCCTTTGTATAAAAGGAAAATGGTTTTTTTGCAATGTACTCACCTTGCCAAAACGTCTTGTTCATAACTTAGTTTTCCATGTTTCTTTCTTTTTGATGTATTTCAATACTCGGAGATCAGACTTCACCTTAATGTTAACTGTTGCAGAAGCCTTTTGCTTGTATTCTTGTCAGACTTGAAATTAATAAATCTAATTGAATTTTTGCAATTCCACTTATTGTAATGCTTTACACTTGAGGCTTGTATCAATTGAAATAACAAAACAATGGTTTCATCTGAATTCCAGTGCCGTTACACAGTTAATTGACTAAATCTCCAGTGATAGTATTTCTACTGTTTTGAGAAAATTCATATAATCTAAATTGCTTGAATAATTCCTCTTATTATAATATTTAAACAGGTGCTTTATAGAAGTTATTTGGAATATTTTGGGGCTGTCACCATTTTGATAGGGCTTTATATACATTTTTCTTTGGAGATGATGGCTTTCAGTAACACTGGCATGAGTCATAGAATACAGTATGCATTCCTGAAGTATATTGCTTTCTAGTCTTCATGTTCTGTGAAAGATTAACTCATCTTTTATCATTCATACATTTTATAGATTTAAGTTTTGCTTCAGATGTGTCAGAAATATATATATGACAGCAACTATTTCCTTTATTGCTGAGGAGTTACTGCTTTTCACCAGGTTATTTGGGTTCTGTGGTTTGAACTCAAAATTGGTGATATTTACACTGAAATTTTGTATTTGTCATCCTTAACAGAAAGGGCTATTGCAAGACATGAAGTCAGAGAAATAGAACAGCGTCATACAGCAGATGGCCCCCGACAAGATGTGACACTGGATGAAGAAGATGATGTGGTGATTATTTACAACAGAGTACCTAAGACTGCCAGCACATCCTTCACAAATATTGCCTATGATCTTTGTGCGAAGAACAAGTACCATGTTCTACATATCAATACAACCAAAAATAATCCTGTTATGTCTTTGCAAGATCAGGTAAGCTGCAGCATTTGGGATGTCGTTATTAAATAAAGGGACTTAAATAAGGTATAGAAAAATTTTTACTATTGCAAACTTATATGGTCTGGTAGAATTGGCTTTTGTGGCACATGTTCCAATATAAATGAATTTTAATGTATTTGTATTTTCTTTGTAAAGAATTCATATTATTTATTGAATAACAGGCTTAAGTTTTTGCTGAGCTACTGCAGGTGGTAAGTATCTGTTTATTGTACAAAAACAAACCTAAAAAGGGACACGGGGCTGAAATGACCTTTGATGTTGTAACTGTAAAAGTTTATGGTATTGTCAACTGTGCTTTTTGGCTGTGTAATGATACTTGCCTGTCATGTCCATCTGCAGTGAATGCAGTTTTATGTGCTTTCCTCTCTGAGCAGTGCAGGCACTGTGCCATGCTGTTAGGGTTATACTTCTGTCTGTGGTACTAGGTCTTGTCACATCGGGTCTCACAGGTAATATAAAACGGGTAGGAAGAAGTGGATTTAAACAGCTTGCACTCTAAAGGATGGAGCACTTTGTATCCACTTAAAGCTAAAATTGGTGTAGTCCCAGGCTAGAAATGATCATAGCTACCACTACATCAGATGATGAGTATTAAAAAACAGATGATGAAGGAACAGTACTCTGTTTTTCGTGGGGTGTGGTGTAGTGAGGGAGTAGTTTGTTTGTTTTTTACAATTGTTTTAAAGTAGTATTTTTTTCATTGTGAGGGCACACATGGGGAACCCAGGTCTGGTCAGAGGCCTGAAACACCATTATGTCGTCATCTCTGTCTGTAAAACAGATGTTTCCAGACTCTCGAATATGTACCACTGGTTGTATGCTGCTCATCTTAAATTGGTATGCAGCAGAGGCAGGAGCTGTTGTGCGTTGCAGTGTGTCAGCACTGAGGCTTCCAGCTCCTTTAAGTGCCTGGCTACGGGCAGAAGCAGCTCAGCAGCCACTGCTGGAGTGGGGTGAGGGAAAGCAGATGGTGCAGATGGCCCTCCACTTCCAGTTCTGTATTTGGCAGAAAGATTGAGATGGGCATCTCAGGGCAAGGGACAGAGTGTACTTGGGGTGGGACTGGGAACCTGTTTTGTCATAGTGGGGTTGTGTTACTGCTGGGTTTTTGCTATTATGAAATCTTTTCCTAAACACAGAGGTGATATTGTCATACCTGATTACTGAGATTATTAAGTAAATCTGGCAGTCATCCCTATAGTCTTGTCCACTGCATAGAACAAGTACTAAAGACCTATGCACCAACAGCAGAGAGACTTTTAAAAAGATTTAATAAGACTATATCTGCTAATTAAAATTCATGCTCAAGTTGGTCATACTTCCAACCACAGATTCTGTTTCTGTCAAGGTGTCTCTTTGAATTGCAGTGGTCTGTCCCAAAGGAGAGGAGAGCTAGTCATCGATGGTATAAATTAAACATAGGCAAACTTGCCTTACATTCCTACTTTTGTTTGAATTTCTGTGATAGTACAGACACCCGTCCCACCCCTTGCCTCCCTGTGCTGCATTGCAATGTCAACAACCAGCTAACATTGTTCTTGCTTTAGTTACAAGGATGATGGGCCCAACATTGTTCTTGTTTCAATGGTAAGTGCTTTTAGCTGCGACAACCTGGCACTTTCTGACCTTGCCTTCTGGGGCAGTGAGCTGAGACAATCTGGTACTTTCCTGTCCCAGTGCAAGTGCAGTGAGGTGGGGCGACGAGGCACTCCCTAAACCGCACCTGAGACCCCTCCTGCCTGGATCACAAGCCCACACAGAAAGTTGCCAAGATCACCTGACAACAATTGTGGCCACAATGGAAAAGTACTAACCAAAGTCAACCATCTTGTGACCCTGTAAATATCAGTCCTAAAGTGATGCCCTTTGGAGCTCTCTGGGATCGCAGCAGGCTGCTACCTGGCATTTCACGATGGCATTCAGATCATCCACTGATAAAAGTCAACAAAAGGAACAGAGTCTGACCATTTGCTGATAGATATCATCTGCAGAAAAGGAAACATCTTAATCACAGGTTAACCTCTATATCTTTGTGTGTGTGTTCCTGTATGCAATTTGATTTAGGAAACTTTGTTGTATCTTTTCTTAAAATCAAACAGAGCAGTTTAGTTAATTGTTGATTGAGTAATTGTTTCCTAGAAAATCATATAATCTAATTTTTTGATTTGTTATAGTACTGTTAAGGAAGCTCAAACTACTCCTATGCCAAGTCACCCAAGACCCATAATCATATGTTGAAACACTACATGGAAATCCCTACACCTAATCTCTCTAAACATGAACTGTTAACCAAGTTTGGGAGTAGCAGTGGATCCAGGTGTACCTGGACTCCTCTCAAAGAAGGAGTTTAGAAAGCAGGGGGATCCAGTCTGAGCCTTGTGACTCAACAGGAGGTTTTCCTTACCCCTTTATTAGATACAAGCCATTGCTTTCCTCACAGTAAGTGTGAACCTTGCCATCAAACTCTAAGTCATGCTTTTATGAATTTATATTAAAATCACTTTTCTAGTATCTTTGACAGTGATTCTTTAAGCAGCATTAATTTCTCCACTCCATTCATGAGAATTTAATTTAAAACAAATTCATTCTTTACCAGCTTAGTTTTGTTTAAGAGAAACTCTCCTCCTCATCTTCCCTCTAAGAATTACCTATTGAAAAATAAAAATCCATCAATGCTGGGCATGTATACAATACTGGCAGTCCTACCATCATTTAATACTATGCTAATGTCCAAGGTGGTAAATTATGCTATTTAATTAGACAATTGATACTCCTTTTTCAGTGGCCATTGACTGAGAGATGCTGATAATCAAAACCTTAATATATATTGCATAGTTGTTTCAAGAAGAAGAAATACTTATTTATCTTATTTATCTTTAGTATATTGAGATAGTAACTTGCTGTTGTAAGTCATAACATAATTCTGGAGATGGCAAGGGTACTGATACAGGTTTACTATTTGTGGGCTTGGAATGAAATACAGAAATTGCATAAAATATCACATGCCACCTTGTATCAGTGTAGCTCACTTGAGTACATTGGGTGTAGATGCACCAGCATAAAATACATAAGCACATCACAGAGACAAAATTGTTTTATCAGTGATACTGTGTGTTAAAATGAATCTCCCTAAGCAAGGTGAAGATTGTCTTGGGCCTGACATAAATTTGTAAAATTTGCTGTACTTTTTCCAAACTACTCTAATTCTGTAACAGATTTTAAGTTCTCTGTGAAACCTTTCCTTTTTGAATACCATCTGAAAAATCCATGTTTAAAATCCCCTCAAAATATAATCTGTATCTGATTTCAGATAATCTGCTAAGAGTTCCTTCCTAATACCTGCATTTCAGTTTCAGATGGAATTTGTCCCAGCAGCCCTCCTTTCTTTTGCAGCTTCTCTGACAACAGAATCCTGGGAACTGCCCCTCTTTCCACAGGTTGAGACTTTACTTTGCAGCAAACTGAGTGCCTTGTTGCATTTTTGACCTGTGCGGTCTGTTACAAAACCACTTGCTTTCATTTAAATCAGAGTGGTTGTTTGGTTTGATTTTATCTGGCGCTTGCATGTTTCAGTACCGATACCTTTTGTCCCCATGTGAATGCTTTGGTCATGGCTAGTTGGATTGCATACCAGACACACAAACTTCAGGTGTTTTGCTACATGGTGAAATTGTCATCGAAAACATTAACAAAATTACTTGTCTCCCTTATGACATGTATTCTTGATATATTATTATAAAAGGGGCTGTCAGAACACATTCTCTGTACTGTTGTGAGCATGGAAAAACCATGGTACAATTATCCAGCATTTCACTCCCTCAGCTTGCTGTTTCCTGTTCCTTGTTCTTTTTTCTTCCGCAGTTTCTCTTTCCATTTTTCTCAAAAGAACAACCTGAGCATATAGAATCTTCATTCTGAAAGTGTTCTAAACCAGCAGCCTCTCAGAGGATTGCACACGTGTACTGACGTTAGTAGTAGTTACTTCCTCTGCTGGTGAAGGTTTCGGTGGCTGTCAGAAGGCCAACAAGTAAAAGGTTGCAGCCAGTCTGTTAGAAGTGGAGGTACTGCCAGGTGCTTCTGAACGTTTCAGAATGTTTCTCTTGGGAGCTAGATGGCGTAGTGAGTGCTAGTGTCCACTGCTATACTTAGGCCAACTGTGTTTGCCTGTCGGTGTGAGGCAGGTATCCTGGCTGTACCACGGTTGAACTGGTGAACTCTGTCTTTTCACCATCTCCCAAAATTGCTATTCAGCTTCCTTTGCCTTGTGCTTGCTTGTGGTTTCTCGTGGCATGCAGCCAAAGGGGTGCTGCTAGCCTGCTTCCAACATTCCTGTCGCTCGCTTTGATTTAGAGCTAACTAGGAGTTATTAGCTTGTGTGCCTGCTTGGATAGCTAAGCTGCCAGTGCCTTCTGCAGAGGAATTCTGATTCAGTTATCCCATCACGCGTGGTCTTTCAATCTGAATTTGGGATTTTCTTTAATGGGGATAGTGTGTTGGTCTTCAGCCTTACTTGAGAGCCCAATTTTTTTTAGTTCAGATGGAAAATCCTCATGTTTCCTCACCAGGCTGGGCATGTGACGTTGATCCCCCAAGTTATTTGTAATTTTAAGTCAGTTCCTCTGCGGTTGACAAACAAAACTAGAATATAATGACATGAAAAGCTGGGGCTTCTTTAGCGTCCAAAAATCCATGTGATAGCAAGCCAAAGGGTAATGACCAGACCACCTTTAGGGGGCAGAGGGTGTGTGCGTGTGTGTGTGTTCAGACTATAGAGATAAAGGGATTGATGGAAGCACTTAATGGACAGAGGTGACAGCTTACAGTATCACTTAGGTTTGCATGCACAGATTTCCCAGAGCTTTTTGCTTGTACCAAGTATGCTGGGTTGCTTTTTTTCCTTTTTTACTCACTGGGATTTGTTTTAAATTCTTACCATCCTAGAAACTGAATGTATTTAACTTACCTTTCAGGACATCTTACGCCCCCAGAGTATGTTTGATCTGGCTTTTTAATTCAGTGAAGCTCAGCTGATTTCTCACTTACTAAAGGCAGTGAAGCAACTTTGTAGCTGATTATATAAAAGCACTATGAAACAACTTCCCAGGAATTCCATTCACGTCTATCTGAACTTTTAAAGTAACCTTAAATTTTATTCAGTTGAGTTCAGATGGAGAAGCTTGTTCAGTTGCTCAAAAACTCCAGTATCTGCTAAGCCTGGAAAAGAAAGGTAAAATTGATCATATTTAATAGTACGAAGCAGCAAGCAATATTCGTCTCTGCCCTAAAATGTGTGAATCCAGACTCATTAGGCTGTCTGTGACCTGGAACAATTCTGATTTTTGGAAGGCTGCAAATGGGCGCAGGGGTGGGGTGGGAGAATCTCATGCCCACAGGCCTGGTTATAGGTGTTAAAAACTTAAATTCTAGAGGGCAGAGCGTGTTGCTGGTCTATCTTAAGGCAGATGTAAATGTCACAGCTGTCTTATAAAACCTTCCGAGCCTTCTCTCAGCTTGCCTGGTATTAAAGTTAATAAAAGGCTAGAACATCCATCCTCTGTTCATAGAAATTATTTCCTTTGCAGACAATGACATTGTACGACAAAGAGTAAAGGATTCTTTTTAACTATTACTGGAACATCTGAGGTTTGATGACAGGTGGTACCATGGGGATCCAAGACAAAACTGACCCTTTGGATTTTGCACTTAACATTGCGCTGTGTCTAGTCCCAGTCTATTAGAAACTGCAATCTAGCTGGTACTAGATTTCAGAAAGCCTGTTCCTGGAAATGTAACTGAAGCATACCCTTTAATAATGCTGCACTGCATGCAATAGATAGCATAAATGGTTTTCTTGTGGTGTTGTATCAACCAGCTGTGACATTTTGGGTTTAGAGGTGAGGGAACAGAGAAGATATACTTTGCATTTAGGAAACTTCTTTCCGAGGTGTAGAAATATTCATAGCTGAGAATCTCCACTGAAACCATCTTATCTTTGCAAGGTACAGTCAATGAAAATGGGGCTTGTTTTAGTAGCAGTGATGGTACTTCAACTGGATTCAAAGTCTCATGGATATATTATCAGGATATGGTACCGAAATCAGACAGAAAGCCAATACAGCGTATGAAACACCATTGTATAACATTGTGCAGTGCTTTTCAGCTGCATTTGCCACAATCTTCATGTGCAATATATGGTTTAAATTGTGAAATGCCACAGACTGTGAAACTTGTACACTGGAAAAAATGCATGCTGCATGTTATTAAAAAGTAATATCTGTTTCTTTTACCTGAGAGTCCAAGAGCCAGTGTTTGAAGAAATAAGTAAAGATTATCAACCTCTTAAATCCTAGACAGTGAGTTTTGCACAGTCAAAGAAACAACAGCAGACCAGACTTGCCTCTTAAAAGCCTCAATTGATTGGCAATAATAAATATCATGTTTCTGGACATTCTCAATCCATTAGACCTTACACAATGATAGTGTGTTGTCTTAAGCTCTCAAACATTCCTTTTTTTGACCCTGTTGTCTCACGTCAGTATCTTCATGGTTATCTAAGTCACCCCCTAACACAAAAGATATTGTAGATGTGCGGGGAACACTATCTTCTAATTCTTAGTTTGAGAAATGGCATATCATTGTAAGACAGCTCAGGCAGTGCAAAATTATCATCTTTTCTTTATTATCCAATTCACTAGTTTAGAAATAACTTTCAGACTTAAATGCTTTGATGTTAAAATATTCTATTCATCTAATAAAGTCAAGCTGTATCAGGATTTGTGTGTCCCACTTAATTTGATCATACTTTGGTTTAGGGCGTGTGTCTTATTTTGTTTTTATCTTTGAAATGTAAAGCTATTCCTATTTCTGTGAAGTTTGCTGATAACTGCTTCGTCAGCCCTTGTGTAAGGACTACTTCATGCTTTTTAACATGGAAGTTTCACTGAAATGTTAGGCTTAAGGTAACTATTCAAAATGGTAAACTATAGATCTAACTTACACTGTATGCATTTGTAAAATTTCTGGGTTACTCATGCATTGTGTTTTGGGATGGGGGAGCAAATGAACTGTCAGATTTGTTTCTTATGTCACAGTAAAATAGGTCTAAGAATATGCTTGTAAATCCTGTACATTTTTATTTGAGGGACAAAATACAGATCAGACAATTCCATCAAAGGTGTACTTGCATTTCTACTTGACAGAGGGAATTGCTGAGGGAATTCTGCATTCCTTTCAAATTGCAGATAACGTGGACTGACAGATATTTACATGTTTGTCTTGCTAATGTTTTTTGTGGTAGCTTTCCTTGACTTGTCCTTCTGGTTTCTGATCATGAAATTGTGATGATCTAAAAGGAGTTATCTGTATGCTTACAGAAGAGCGTATTTTAGCTGGCACAAATTCTAATATTCTTAATAGTGGGGTTTTTTTTCCTAATGCATTACAAGATTTGACTTAAAAAACAGAAAACACCATGTATGGGGCAACTTAACATGTTCCAGCTGTACAGAAACATTTTCTGCTGTCTGCTTTTGCAGGTCCGATTTGTGAAGAATGTGACTTCCTGGAAGGAAATGAAACCAGGATTTTACCATGGACATATATCTTATTTGGACTTTGCAAAGTATGTTACCTGTGGATTTCTTCTGTCGAGTAGCATAGTAGTTTAAGTTGCTTGGCTCCAGCTGGATATTAGTGCCCTCTAGTGATGAAACTCTGACAACTGCAGTTTTGAAAAATTGACACACTGAAATTCCTGTGATGAGCAACATTGGGTTTAGACCCTCACAGTTTTCTCTTGTCTTTTTGCATGATAAAATGTGGCGGTCTCTAATTTCAAAACTAGATATATGCTAGGTTTAGTATTCCTCGTCTGAACTTTACAAGGGTGTTTTTTTTTAACTGAAAATCCTGGGCTTTCTTTGGAACACTGGCGGTTCTGCCTTAGGATTGGCTTCCAGTTCTGGGAAGTTTATGATATCTGTTCTCAAATATGTTTCATATAACAAGTAATATTACCTGCCTCTAAGGTTACGTACTTCTTCTCTATCAGAGCATCCCTTTACACTTTATCAAAATATTAAATGTTATATTTTAGAGGAGTTTTCTAGCCTATAGTAATTTGACTTGCTATTAAAAAGCATTGAAATAATTCTTGTGGAATTAAATGCTGCTACGTCTAAAGTTAATTTAAAATAAAATGAGATTAAAATCCTCTCAGTGACTTCAAAGCTTCAGGATTGTATCTGTAGTCCTGCTTCGGTGTGTTTCTTTTCTTACTTTTGCTTCTGGATCTAAAGCAGTGGTCCTCAGTAGCTCAGTCTTGTGAAACCTCCCCTTGAACTGGCAAGTCAGTTTTGCTTAAGATGCTCACTAGGCAGTGCTTCATCTTGCACTTGCTGCATGTGGAAAATGGCTTAAAATTGAAAGTGGAATTTTCAGATCTCAGCATATCCAACTGTACAAACAACAGTAACTACTACTTTTACCTCTTGTTGATGGTCAGTCCTCAGTAACGTTATGCTTCTATGTGTTAAAACATTTATTTAATGAAATGAGGGTTTTTGTATGTAAGAATTTCTTTTGTTTAGTCATTGCTTTTAATTATTCTATTATGCACATTGATTTTAATTCTAGCTTTTTATTACAAAGAATGAGAAGAGGAAGTTGAGAGCTTTGTAGATTCCCAGTACAGTCTATTATATAATAGAAAATGCTAAAAGCTACAATAGAAGCTGGAAATTACCAGTGGCACCAAGTAAAAGCTTGAACATTACAAAAAGTAATGGCAAGAAATCTTAATTGCAAATCAATAAACTTAAATATCAAATTTCATTAGCTTCCTTCCTGCTTTTTAACATTAAAAGGCTGCAACATTAATAAGCCCTTGAACTGAGTAACAGCTTTCTGGAACAGCAAAGGCGAATGTTATTTTGTACATTATTTGCTTCACAGAACTGAAAGCATTTTCAGGTACTGGAACTTTTTAAACTAAAATAATTACTTTACATCTAAAAGGCATATGACAATTCCACACTTTTCTTTCATCTGCATCTTCCCTCCAGGACTGTGTTATCCTTGTATTTGTTGTTTGCTATCCTTTCATCTAAATTATTTTTTTCCAAAAAAAGCTTGCTTTCTCATACTTTGGGTTTTCATTCTTAAAATAATATCTTGAATACTCTGGTTGGGCTTGGCAAGACCCACTCTTTTAAGGCTGTGCGATATGTTCTTGTAGTGAGCATTCTTATAGTTGAGAAGTGTAAAATGTTTCAGGAAAGTCTATGCGCGCATATGCAAAGACATCTGCCTTAGGTCCACTGTCAAATATCAGAAGGACTTCAGTTCTTTAAGCTTCAGCATAATTTAAGGATTCAGTCAATGACTTACAGTATTGAGGACAGATTATCATAACACATGCATGTTGAAATTACAGCAATAAAAGTTTCCATTTTTTTCATCTTTTTAAAGAATGTCTGGTCCACCATTATTCCCTATTTTCTCTGCTAAATGGTTGAAAAAAAATTCTCTGACAATGCTATTGCCAAATCATTATTAATAAAGTTAGAATAGTAATTGCATTATGTTATCATAACTGAAGCTAGTTTTGTGAGGCCATGTGCAAATCCATATCAATGTCCAATCCAGCACAAATATTTCCGAGGGCTTTGACACCTTTATTTAACCCGCAAATACCTATTATTGGCTGAGGCTGCTAATGTATCTAAATGGTTCGTTACAGCTTTCTACAGCCACTTGCAGTAGAGTCTGTAGAAGGGGACACACGTGCGTGTCTCAGGCACTTCAGTCAACCTGAAAGAGGGCATAGTTCAAAGTCGGGACTCTGCCAAAATGTTTGAAACATTCACACACTCCTGTTGTGTGGACTTTGGGGAGTAAGAGCTGCCGTACAGACAGATGTCAGCAATGCTCCCTTTAACTGCTACAATCGGGTTCCTTGGTATATTCCACTGGCACCATCTGAAGAATCAGCTGGTCTTTT
The DNA here is from genome assembly GCA_013398155.1 of Pedionomus torquatus. Classification (NCBI taxonomy): domain Eukaryota; kingdom Metazoa; phylum Chordata; class Aves; order Charadriiformes; family Pedionomidae; genus Pedionomus; species Pedionomus torquatus. Next base: position 645,692 of record VZRU01001293.1, on the reverse strand, counting down.
TGTAGCTTTAACAATTTCTCTATCAGTAGGGCTGGTCTTTTGCCAAAGTAACGCCTTTTAATTGTATTTTCTCTAACTTCCTCTTTTCTGCTGCGTATTCTATGTTTCCGTTGTTTAGCTTTACAACTTCAGATTCCTCATATGATCAGTATCTGGTATTATAATTTACAGAGTACCACTTTAACAATAGTGGTACTGCATCTTAAAACTACGAGCGCTCTTTGTTTTAGCCAGTCTAGGAGGCTTCAGTGGTCCTCTTATCAGTGCAGAACACTTTCCCAGTTTGCATGGAAACAGAAGAGAAGTTTCTTTTCCAGCTCCTAGCTTTACTTCAGGGCGCTTGACACACCTGCAATTTCCATTGTGATACAGCCTCTTTAGTATTTGGGTACCATATTTATTTACCACAGTAATGTCTCCAATGGAAAGAAAAATAAAACTGAGAAATGTCTCATAAAAGCTGTCTTGAACCTAGATCGTTGGTAGCATTTGCACAAAACAGTTTTGGTGGTTTAAATCTTCCTGATGTGTCCCATGAGCTTGCCACCTCATTGCATGAAGCCTTCCTGTTTGTACCGCAATAAATCAAAATTTGCTTACAGTAAATGAAATTTCTATCTTTAGATAAGGAAGTTAATATGGTTACAGATACTATCTTAGGCTTATATTTAATAAGCATAGCCATATGGATTCAACCCAGGTAATGGATGGGCTCTGAGCTCTGTCTTCACAGAATCACAGAATGATACAGGGTTGGAAGGGACCTCTGGAGATCATCTAGTCCAACATGCCAGTCTTCCTTCTGTTAGAGTTCATGTCTTGGAGAACTGGAGACCTGCCAGGAAAACCACTCACAGCATTGCATAGCACAGTTCAGGAGGGCAGGAACTCAGTATCAAACTTCTTTGTACTCATTATGAACATGTACATGGCTGCTAAACTAATTAAGGCATTTCTAGAGAATGATGTATTAATATTTTTAGTATCTATTGTGTGAGAATATTTCACTTCTGTTTGTTTCTCTAATGAAAAGAACCCTGAAATCACAATCCTAGGGGAATGGAAATTGAACTGACTTTCACATCCACATAATGCACCTGGATATGATGTGGGGTTTGGAAGGAAGTGACACTAAACTTCCTCTCACCATCACCTTCTCTGTATATAGATAGATTTCAGTTGTATCAACAGAGACAGGTTTTAAGTATTAGATGAGAAGCTTTGGTTTGGTCTTTAAAGGAAATTTTTTCCTCTTTTACTTCAGATTTGGTGTTAAAAAGAAACCAATTTACATAAATGTCATAAGAGATCCTATAGAACGACTAGTTTCTTATTATTACTTTCTGCGCTTTGGAGATGATTACAGACCAGGGCTACGGAGACGAAAACAGGGGGATAAAAAGGTAAAGTACACTTTATTATACATGTTGTTCATACTAAAGTTACTGTGAAAACCATTTTTTTTAAATGTTCTGATAAAAGCTGAATAGCGCATGTATCAGCCTGGGTGATGGTGGTGGCTTTTAAAGTTACGATTTCCCCTTCATGTCCATACTGGACCAGAGTGTAACATGAAGTATGTTATTTGTAACCTCAAAAATTCATTTTACGTTGCAATTTGTTAAAAAAAATTGAATAAAACTAAAAAATGGCTTCAGGTATCCAGAGTTCTAAGTATCATGTTAAGCCTATCCTCCTGTGTAAGAAATCTCCATCCCTTCTTGTTGAAGAAGATGATACATTTTTCACCAAAAAGCTGTAAAAAATGCTGGTGCTTTGGCTTTGATTTTTGTCAGCAACATGGACAGTGGGATCAAGTGCACCCTCAGCAAGTTTCTGACGACACCAAGCCGTGTGGTGCAGTTCACACACTGGAGAGGAGTGTCATCCAGAGGGGCCTGGACAGGCTTGAGAGGTGTGCCTGTGGGAACCTCATGAGATTCAACAAGACCAAGTGCAAGGTCTTGCACGTAGGTCAGGACAATCCCAAGCACAAATACAGGCTGGGCAGAGAATGGCTGGAGAGCAGCCCTGAGGAGAAGAACTTGGGGGTTGATGGGAAGCTCAGTATGAGCCAACAAGGTGCATCCTAGGCTGCATCAAAAGAAGCATGGCCAGTAAGCATCAGGAAGTGATTGTACCCCTCTGCTGTGCTTGTGTGATTCCTCACCCGGGGTACTGCTTCCAGCTCTGGGGCCCCCAAGGTAAGGACATGGACCTGTTGGGAGCACATCCAGAGGAGGACTCAGAGAGTCTAGAGCTCCTCTCCTGTGAAGACAGGCTGAGAGAGTTGGGGTTGTTGAACCTGAAAAAGAGAAGGCTCAGGGATACCTTATAGCAGTCTTCCAGTACCTAAAACAGGGCCTTTGGGAGAGATAGGAGTGTAAAAACAGGACAAGGAGGAATGGTGTTAAATTGAGAGAGGGGACATTTAGATTAAATTTTAGGAAGAAATTCTTCCCTGTGAGGGTGGTGAGGCACTGGAACAGGTCGCCCAAAGAAGTTGTGGATGCCCCATCCCTGGAAGTGTTCAAGGCCAGGCTCTAGTGGAGGCTGGTACTAGATATGTAAGGTCCCTTCCAACCATTCTACGATTCTATGATAAATACCATAGCAGCTAATAAACTTGACTGATCTTTTTGCATGCCCCACCCCATCCAAATAGTGTTTTTTAAATATCAGGAAGAGGCCAGTCCTCTTTTCTTTCCAGTTGATAACTAACTACTCCTCTGTTATTTAGGTTTTGGCGCCATCTTCAGCTACTGCCTTTCAGTTTGTCCATACATCCCACAGCATAGGCAGAGGAAAGCTTTGAGCAGAACAGTAATTGAAATTATGGTTAAAAAAAAGTATTTTTGTAGACTGGCTGCAGAGATGATCTGATGTTATGATTATTGTAAGGACATTTTTTTAAAAGGGAGACATGATCTTGTATTTTGTATTCCACTCTGTTCCTTTTCATGAGGAGCATGATTTGGCCAGTGGAATTCCTGGTAGAGATGGATAAAGTAGGAATCTCAGCATGCTCCATAGTTCAAGGTGTTTATAGGAATTAGTATTTATTAAAAAGAATGAAATTTAAAAAGCAGTGGTTTATTTTTGAATTATAATCCAAACAGACTTGTTGGTAGTCACTGGAAAGTGTTAAGCCAAAATCCCAAATTGCTTGGGGTAGACTGAACTTTTAAGTTCTGATTTGCTAGAAGTTGAAATGCATTTCTGTTTATAATGTTGGTAATGCATTGCATTAATAATTTCATATTTTTCTATTTGTGATGCATTTTTAAATTTTGTCACTAACGTACCACTTTATTTAGGTGTGAGATTCAGTTGTTGCTATACAGATTCAAGTTGTCCTGCAAGTATCTATAGTTCACTTGGAGTGAAATTGATTTGATATGCCAAGTTTTAGGGTTTCTTTCATTTATATCAGGTAATGCTGTTTTTTCCGTGGTGTTTCCAAGAAAACTGTACATATATAGATGGTATCAGTTTTACATACATTTGATATAAAATTCAGTAAGCTCAACAATGGATTGACCTTATTACAGAGTCTGTAACACTGGTACCTATTTTGATCTGTGTTACAGTGGGTTTCCTAAAAGCTCTTCCAATGAAAAGCAGGGAAGGTCAAAAATACAATCTTTCCAATGCAAGTCAATTGTACCTTTATTGAATGGAAAGGAATACTTTACACCCTTGCACCCTCCCAGTCCATAACTGGGGCATTTCTGTGGAAGAGTTCTTCATTCATTTTCTTTCTATATCCTTGTGCTTCCAAAGTTATAGAAAGCTTGAATCCAAGAACAGAGTCTGTAAGGCAAATGTTTCTTGTTATAAAATTGCTGGATGAACTAGTCAAGGTGTAAGTATCTAAGAGGAACTGGGGAAGGGAGCCTGGCCTATTTCGTCGCACTTAGAAAATTACTTGCTTGTATTTGCATATTAACTATGAAAGAAGCAAAGAACTCTTTCTTTTGACAGACAGCAGTTCATATTTAGCATCTACAATCATAAGTTAAGAGGTGCATTTAAAAAACTGAGTTCTAAGGTAATGTTGATGTTATGAAGTACTCATGACAGATCAATGCAGAATTTCTCGAGAGAGCTATGCTAGAGAAAGCATACCAATGTCATATTTCCTAATTAAGCTGCATTTTTATTTGTGATACATGACACGTATGAGCAATTCAAAACTCAAAGTGCAACGTGGACCAAGATACCACAGGTTAATCGCTGTTTTGGCCTGATATCAGTATGTTTTTTCAGATTTATCTCAGAAACTTCACCTCAAAATAGAAGCAGAGGATGTTGTCCTTGTTCCAGCACAGAGTAATTAGACAAACATATTTTACATAGCTGTTTTGAACAGAAGCTTGTAATTTTATAGAAGAAACAGACTAAAAAGTTGTCATGTGATCACTTGTTATTAAATAATTTTTAAAAAATCTATCCTAGACACATGGCTTGTATCTTGATTAGTAATGTCATAATTAATGGTGACTGGGTAAAATATTTAGGAATTCTTTCCAATGCTAATGGAGGTCTTATTGGAACTGTGTTATTGCAATTGAAACTCTGTTGTTACAGCCGTCTGTCCACATAGAGTGATGTTGTATGGAATATTCTGTTATGCAAGGAACAACTTGCTTTCACTTCTGGTTCCCTCTGAAACAGCAGTTATTTGTCATAATATTTCAAATGTAACAGAACAATGTCTAATGTAAAACACTAAATGCAGTGTTCTATGGTTTAAATAACTAGCCGTTCCAGTATGACACAAATCCTGACGGCATTTGATGCTGTATCTTCAGTGACTTCTTCTGTAAGGCAAGAATAATAACAACACTTACTGACTTACGTGTTTTGGCTTATAGCCTTTATCATAGTTATATCAAAGATATATATTCAAATGCATCAGGTAAGATCAGTTTGTTCATTAGTTCTAATCATAAAAGACTGTCCAAGTACTATTTTAATTGAGACAAGTAGGCTCTCTTAATAACACTGTAAAAGCAAGGCTTGAAAATGTTCCGTTTTTTTTTCTTTTTTTCTTTTCACATCATATTTTTTTTCTTTTCACATCGTATCTTGTGCTTTTCTGTCCCCACTACATTTAGCAATTAAAGGAGGTTGAAATGTTCGATACATATAGTGGATTTTAAAGCTTGGCTCAATTTTGTCTTGTTCCAGACCTTTGATGAATGTGTGGCAGCTGGAGGTTCAGACTGTGCTCCAGAGAAACTCTGGCTTCAAATTCCATTCTTCTGTGGCCACAGCTCCGAATGCTGGTAGGGACATAGACGTAGCTTAAGTCATTACTCAACTAGATCAGCGATGAAATGTAAACTTAGCAAATTTGAATGTGTAGCACGGTTGGGGAAAGCATGAGGGAATGGACAGAGGGAAGCAGCAGGTATGTTAGTAATGTATTTTCTTTTGAAGATGTGTTTCACTGACGCAGTCTTGTGGTTCTTTAAACAAGAAATATGTTAGGATGCTGTATCAGCAGTGCTCTGAGGGAAAACAGATGTTTTGAATTTTAAAAATAATTTTTGTAGATTTGGAGTCTTGACATTTTTCTCTTATGTCAGGCTCCTTGAGTTTCTGTGGAGAATAAAATAATTGAGATCAGGATAAATTTATCTTCTTAAACCTTCACCAGACATCCAGTAGTCAATGCTACTTTGTAGAGACGGAAACAAAAGTAAATAGTGTCCATCTGTCAATGCAGCATGTTTTATAACAATGGTACAGACTTAAAAAAAAACTCTATAGGAAACTAAAAAAAAAAAGCTTAGTACATAGGTATTTGATTGATTCTGAGTGAAATCAAGAGCAATTATTTGTCAAAGGTACTGTTCATCCAAACATAAGCAAAGTAAATGGCCACTTGGGAGCTCCTTTTTCAGTGGCTCTTGGTCAGACCTATCTACACCTGGGACAGATGGAAAAGCAGAGAAGAAAATAACTCTGAACCTGTTTTTTCACCCTGTCTAAAGCTATAAAAAGGAGGAAAAAGTGTCTGTTTGGTTTCTGCCTGTCATTTAGTAGGGAAGTTCCCCTGTTAAGCACAATGACTTCCTAGTTCAGAATTACTCTTACAGGATGCAAAAAGGAAAGTGAGTTCTTACTAGAACCATTTCTGGTATCTAATCTGAAAGTAGAGACTGAGTATTGACATTGAGAAAATGTAAATCCTCCAAAAATTGCATCAGTTAGAGAGAGTAACCAAATACACACACATATTGGGGGGGGTTGTGGATGAGTTATTAGTGAAAATAACTAGAGGAGTTAAATTTTTAGAAAAGAGCACAGATGAGAGAAACTGGAAAGGGAAATAGAGTTTGAAATGGTTATAACTTGAAATGAGTCTTGTCTTTCCTATACAAATGTCCTGTTAGGAAGTAATCTCCATCTAGGGACCCAGGATCGTTGGCTGACATCAGAACTCGCTGTAATTGTTCTCTGTCGTTTTAGGAATGTGGGAAGCAGATGGGCTTTGGAAGAAGCCAAATACAATCTGATTAATGAATACTTCCTAGTGGGAGTTACTGAAGAGCTTGAAGACTTTATCATGTTATTGGAGGCAGCCTTGCCCCGGTTCTTCAGGGGTGCCACAGAACTGTACCGTACAGGTATTTAAATGATTGATTGCCACAGATTCCATGCAATTTTCATCCTCTTACTACTTTTTAAAATGTGAATTCTTTAGGCCTAGATGAATAGTTCTGAGTCTCTGCTAAGTCTGCTTCTCAGTTATGTTCCTACAGAAGAGACAAACTCTTGTAAGTCTCTTAAGTACAATATTATGAGAGCAGCCCAGATATCTTCCTGCCTTACAGAAATTGTAAATATTTAAGGTTGGAGTAAAGGCAGCTGTGTCGCAACAGGTGTTTATCGGAACACTTCTGAAACATTTCCATTTCCTGAGAATCTGCACTGATGAAATTAACTGCATTTGATGGGTCTTTCTGCACAGCCAACCAGATGGCAAGGGATACAAATGCTCAAGTACACGTTTATCTTCCTGGGGTTGTAATAAGGCATGTGCTATATAGCTAGTAGCTCAGTTTCTTGGAGCTGACTGTGCAACTTATGATGAAGTAAAGGTCCGTCTTAGCAGGGCTTTTGTCAGCAAATAGAGGGGAAAAAAGGGTCTGATGTATAGAGCCTGGATGTGTAGTATTAACAAGTTTATAATAAAGCAACAGATAGCAGTCCTCAGAGAAAATACTGTCATCGGTTTGGCCATCTTTGTCTTATGAGAGGAGTCTCTCGCCCTGCAGTTTGTAAAATTTTTAACATTTTATATCAGATTAACATCTAAATAATTAATTTTGAAAGACCAGTCTTGCTCCAAGTACGTTATGTGGAGTAATCTTTTTCCTAAAATGAAGTGTTCATTCCCTGGGTTTATTAAAGTAAGGAGGAAGAATTGAAAGAACTGATGCAAGATTCATTAACGTTTAGTGAGAGAGACTGCAATTTTTCCAACCCCGCATGTTATGTTAATAAATTCTGGATTAAACTCTGTCACTTCTAATGCAGTTTATCAACATGCTGAGAGTATAAAACTCTGTAAATAAACAGGCCATAAAGAGTATTTAATCATGTGAACTTCAAGGTGAAGTTATTGCTTTCATTTTCATTTAGGAAAGAAGTCTCATCTTAGAAAAACAACTGAGAAAAAACTTCCCACAAAGGAAACTATTGCCAAGCTACAGCAGTCTGAAATCTGGAAAATGGAGAATGAGTTCTATGAATTTGCACTGGAGCAATTTCAGTTTGTCAGAGCACATGCAGTTCGGGAAAAAGATGGAGAATTGTATATTCTGGCTCAAAACTTTTTCTATGAAAAGATTTACCCAAAATCAAACTAAGAACACTATGCTGTTAGATTTATGGACCTAGATCTTTGGTCAAGTCATCATCTTAGTCCTCAGCCATGGAAGCTAGATTGCTCGTAGACCTCCAAGACGTTTCTTTATAGATCGGAGAGAAGTGGGCTGTGGATCACCTCCAGGGCGTTGGATGCTGGCTGACTATGTTGGTAATCCAGAAGCAAAGGCTTCCTTTCTTTTATCTAACTAATACTTTCGGTGGGATTTAATATACTTTACCTGAAGAAATCTACACTTTAATTTGGAGCAATTAATACACAGCAGTTTTAGTTGAAAATTTAAACAAAAAAAAAATGCTTCTGTTGATGCTGTTCTTAATTTTCAGAGCAATTTATTTTCATTTATACTTCTGTGAAGATAAAATCATTTTTCCCAGCTTTCAACATGGAAATTTTGGTTGTATACAATATGAGTAGTGTTAATAACTGGTTGACATCTGTGCTTTGTTTTTGTGAATCATGTCACATGATATTAATTGGGATGGTTAATCATGTTCTGCTGAGAAATGCTGCTGCTGCTGAAATTGCCCATATTTATATATGTGGTTTTATTAAAAAATTACAACTAATCATAAGTGTTAAAACTTCATTTCCACGTTAATATTGTAAAAAGTTAAAGAATCAAAGCAGTGGGGGTTTTGTTTGTTTTTGTTTTTTTTTTTTATCTCCACCACCACTGACTGAGGTTGGGAAAACTACGAAGAAAGTAGGTATTGTCTGCAGTTCTAGTTGATCCTTAGGCGGTGGTGTAAAAATCGTAAATTCGGTATTAAGTTTCTCCATGGATTCTTTGTAAATTGTAAACTGAGGTACTGGTGTATCCATATTATGACTCCGTTAGTGAGCTGTGGTATGGTTAGGGTTTTCCTACTACTTCGATACTTTTACCTGTAGAATATTTTTACTAAGGTGCTTTATAACGTGTTTCAAAGCATTGCATTTACAAAAGGAGTAAAATGCTGTAAATACTGCTTATTTTATGTATTTGGACCAAAAGGTTTAAAGTAACTAGTTTAAAGTGGGTTTTTTGCACCAGTTCTGTTATGTGTGAAGTGAAAAACATCACCATCTACTTCCTGGTTGACTGTTGGACATTGCTGAAATGCACCTCAGTGACCTCTCTGACTTCAATACCAGAATGTTGTCCAGGGATTCTCTTTACAGAAATGTGGTCTTCATCCTTTTACTGGGGTAAAAGGACAAGAGGAAAAACGTCACGTGTAGTCCGGTTGAGAAAGATGCGGTGAACTTGATTGACATAATTGTATTTCTGTAACTGCCTTATGTGACTATTGTAAACTTGTGAGTTGCCATTATTAACTATGTGAAACACCTGGTAGATGAACTAAATTGAAATTTGAGAACAGATGTTCGGGGCCACTGCTTTATAGCAAATGGCAGTGGAGAACTACAAGAATTTGTTTCCTATTGAATTTTCTTAAAGATCTGAGTATTTACACATCTTACACCTGCCTTTTTGTAAAGTGTTTTTCACAGGGTTTAATAGGGGAGGGCACTGAGGAGACAAAGTTAGGAATGGTGGTAAAGGTTTAAATTCCTAAGGGATGATGCTGAAGGCTTAGTTTAAAATTACCAAGTGGCGTTTCTTTAACCAGCTTGCTCTTGTAATGAAAACAGAGGAAATGGAAAATAGTCTGTGAACTGGATGTCTGCAGCCAAAAGCAACAGCCCAATTAGAGAGAGGATAATGAGAGACTATCAAGTACATCTTGCATTCTCTTTGTTTTCTTGGTGTTTTGTTTTTTTTTTCCCTTCGAGTTTTAAAAATAGATCTCTCTTTGTTCTTCCCAAATAATCGGGGAAGTTCCTTCTGATAGCTTACCATTTATATAGCATGAACCATGCATAAGATTTCCTTTCTAGTTCTTGTCTGTTGACATCATTAATAATGCCAACATGTTTGGAAATAGGATGTGTTTCCTAGCTAAAGAAATGAACTGAGGAGTCATACACAAGAAGTAGCTAATGGAGATGTAAAAATTTCCATAACAAAGCAATGACTTTTTTGAAATAAAATTAATATTTATAATCCCAGATTATCTGCTCACTAGTTTTAGGTACTATTTTGTCTAAGTTGTATTCCTTCAGAATAATTGGGATCAGTTTTCCTTCCTGAGTCTCCTTCAGAATTTTCAGAAGAGCACCTCCAAGAGAGCAGAAGAGTTTACAAAGTGGAAACAAAATACTCATCCAAGTAATGGAATAGGTATGTAGACCAATGTTTCTGTATTGACAAGAAAAAATTAGGCAAGATTTCTACTGATTTCAGTTGGGCCTATAGAAACCTCTTCTATTCTGTAAGCAATTTTAAAAGTTGTGTTTCTCTTTTTTCCTTCCAGGATTTAGAATTTCTTAACTATGAGTCTTCAGTAACAAAACCAATAGAACAATGCAAACTTTGTTTTTATTTTTAAAAGAGCAATATATTTTTCATAGTTCATATAAGAAAACACACTTTATTTAATCAGATATCATTTCCTGTTCTTTGCTGTGAGCTGACAGGTTTGAGACAAACAAGAATTTTAGGAATATTTTTTTAAAATGCTAGCTACAGTTGGAGAGGTAGTCATTCCAGACATACTCTGAAAATGTTACTGTCTGTGGAACACAGATGGAATCAAGACTGTCTACTTTTATATCTAATGCAGCCATTAAGTCAACTGTGAACTTTTTAGAATTGCTTGAATTCAAAACCATCAAACTTGGATTTCCTAAAAGACAGTTTAGGAAAATGAGCTTTACAGATTTTTAATAACCTGCCCTTTTCATCTTCTATTCAGAAATGGAAACAATCCATATTATATTAGACAGTGTATAAACAGAATGTACCGTATATGTTTCCCCCTAATGACTTATAGTGAAAAGCAGCAATACATGGAGTTTTGGTGTTGCAGGTTATATGATCAGCAAACTTACTATGCAGCCTCCTGAACATGGATCTTCTAACTGAAGCCACCACAGTCTCTGCATGGGAGTGAGATTGGCTTTTTGCAGGGCTGAGTTCATTTGAAAGGTGCTGAAATGCTCACACAAACACACATATATATGTGTAGTTGAGAGTAGGTTTTGTTACGCTGTTCTGTACTTTTTGTACAAAGTTAACGCCCAGATTTTGCGCAGAACTGTAGCTCTGTTGAAACTCTTGGTGTCAGCATAATGGCAGTAGGTCCAGCTGCGCTGGTACCTATGTGGCCATAACCACTGCATGCCTGGAACACTGTGATGCACTGGGCTGTGTCAACAGCAGAGCAGCAGTTGCTTATTCCCATAAGAATTCTGCAGCCATGCAACAAGAATTTGACTCCTATTGTGTTAGTGCATCTATAAGGATGCTGGGGTGCAGACTGTCGTATGTGCATGTTCCTGCTTGCTCTGGGTTGATCTTTCCAGCAGTCCCTCTGTTAACGGTACGCTGATCGTGGCTTTGTTTTCAAACAGGCATGAAAATGTACAGCTATACAGTATAGGAGAGGAAGAAGCAGCACACCCTGGTCGTTTGAAATGCCTTTTCTGGGTACTTGGTTTTTCTGAAGATACTTAGCTAGTTTTACTTTCCAGGAATAAACATTTGCTTATTTATGGCCTCAGAGCACTTCTGGTTTATGTCAGGGAAAATTCTGTTGTTTTCTGTTATAATTCTGTTACAATTTTTCATTAAGCTTACCCAGCGTCGCTAAATGTGTATGTGACAAAAAGGTGTATGGATGACACTGTCTGAACTGCGCTGCTCAGCCGGTCAGTGGCAAAGCCCAGTTCCAAGTGCACTGCCGATTTAGCTCTTCAAAATTAGAGCATGTTTTATGACTACTAGAGAATTCAACTTAAGGAATCTGTAAGGCTGCTTAGTTGCATGGCCGTTTCCTTTACTGCAAGCCTATGCAACGGTATAACCTTTGCAGCAGTATTTATAGAAAGAGCCCTCTTCCTGAGACTTTTCTGGAGCATAATTATAAATGTTCATACACTTGTGCTGTCTGATAATTACATCAGCAGCTTTCTGTAGCTTCTGTAAAAAGAGACAGGTTTGTGAGCATTTCTAAAGCGGTACTGAATGTAATTTTGGAAAACATGGATTGTGTTCATGACTTTTTTCTTTTTAAACACACACACACAGCTAAATAGTGCCTTTTTTCCTCACAATCCATGTTGAAGATGCTCGCTCCCACTCACCCTCCGTAAATTGATTCGTTTGTGCAATACTGTTCCAACTTGAAACCATTTTGTCACAGCTGTTTGAGAAATAATCTCCATTTTTCCTTACTATGCTGCCAGCTTTCTGTTGTCAAAGTGTTTCAGTTGATTACCTAATGCAGATGCTATAAAATAAAACACCCAGTGGGAAGGGGAAAGAAAAGAAGTCTGGTGTCCTGTCTTAATATTTGCATGTCGCATTCACATTAATGCTTTTTTTCCTAGAAGATGTTGTTATGCAGTATTGTGAACTTTGTTTGCAGCTAGTATGATTTCAGAGGGGAGGGGCGAGCTGGAGCCTAGCTCATCTGTAATAATTTCGTGTAGCTATAACCAAATATATTTATAGGCTTTTAGAATTTGCATTGGGCTTTCTGGCTAGAAATGTAATGAATTTGCAGAGGATATACACTGTGCTGAAAGTGTCGATGAAAAGTTCTTAATATTAAACCCGAGGTTTGCAATAACAGGAAACTGGCATTAAAAAAATGAAATGCAGTGATACATACGTGCTTCCCTGCCTGAGAGGGGACAAATGACCTGAGCGATTGCCGTGGCACTGGAAGATGCTCAGTTACTGCAGTGAGGGGAATGGTATGAGAACTGGAGTGGAATAGAAATGTCATTTGTGTTTGTGAGTGAGCACTTAAACCAAGAAAATACAGTGAGCACGAGCGCGCTGCTCTGTTTAGGATTTCTGGCGCATGCTGTAACCGTTGCCCCATAAACATTCTGAACTGCGTGCCCTCTGGAGCTGAACAGTCCTCCCACCCAGCCAAGTTTCTTAATGCGATAGTTCCTAAATATTTAGTTGTCAGCCTCGATTAAGAACCATCACGCAGTTAGTTACTCAGCAACTTCCACTTGAGGATTTTAATGGCTTTTAAATCCCCCTTTCGGTGAAAGTAGCGTTTTCCTTACTTATCTGGGTGGAAGCGATAGGTGTAATTCTGCACAGGAAACAAAGTCTCTCTGCTTAGATGAGCCAGGGGGAAGCGGAGGAAAAAATGGCCTATATAAAGGCACAGGACTTCCTAAGGTCACCGCGCCATTCTGAAATGATGTAGGAAACAAAATAACCACCAAAAAAAGGAACAATACAAAAAAATGGTTTATTTAAAATGACAGTACCTCCTCCTGCGAAAGGCAAGAATGACTGTAGTGTTAGAGGTATGTGTTAAATACTGGTTGAACGTTTTTATTTTTTCACTGATGCTGCCATTTGCACAGGCAATTAATCTCATCAGTGGGAATTCATGGGAGGGGGAGAGTGTAGGAAGGGAAGGCGTTTTTTTGTTCAAAGCTAGATTATTTTTTTCAGGTTGTGTATTTTCATTTTATTTATTCTTTGAATCTCGCATTTGATTTCAGTATAATTTCCTTACTTCTTTAATAAAATACTAGAAGTTGCTAGTGAATGTCAAAGCAATGTCCAGATGTTTTCTTCAAGCACAAGTCCCCTGCTATGACCTCCCCCCGGCTTCATTACCACATAACGCAGATGTGGTAACTTTCAATAAGAGCTAATTTAAAGGACTAATAATACTCTTTATTAAAAAAAAACCTCTACAAAGAACACCTGTGGCCTAAAAATGAAGGCTTTGAGACCTTTCACCTTGTCATAATAACCAACTGCATCCTCATAAAAATGGAAAATACTGTGATAAACATTCTCTGCCCCTTTTCTGCACGCTTACGAGGCTGGTCCTGAACCCGCTCAGAGTTGCTGCACACAGACATTACTCTCATAATAAACATGACTATCAAAATAATTGCACAAAGAGCAACTACCCATCTTCCTATGGAAAATATATATATATATATATATCTTGGAACAAAGTAGATTAAAATGGTGATTCATGGGTATTGTGGTTATAGTTCAAGTATATAGGTATTGCATTCCTCTGATGCTTTAAGAAACGGTTCAGTACCTTGCTGTATACATGCATGTGTTGTTCCACTCTGCTATTGACATGAAGTCATTTGTGTTTTTCAACTAAAAAAGCATTGTATTTCAAATATAAATTCAGTATTAATAAGGAAAAACGCTGCTCTGTTTTGAGAGAGCAACATACCTAATTTGGTATGATAATTTAAATGCTCTAACTCAACCAGAACTCTGGGTTTGATGCAGCAGCGACTGGAAAATATTATGAACTGTCTCTTTACCAAAAAAAGGAAAAAAATTACTCTAGAGAATAACGGTCTTCTGGCCCTAAAGACATTATTGTCTTGACAAATATTGATTGCCATTTTTAGCACGGAATAGAATTTGGCATGCTTAATCTCCTTTATTTAGAATTTAATAACTTTTAAAATGTTGCGTGACTCGGAGAATTGGCAGGGGGGAAAGGAATGCTTCACTGCTAGAGACTTGTGCAGTTCCAGGCTGGCTTTGTCAGGGCTGCCTCGCTGCAGTGTGTAACCACGAGTGAATATATGGGCAAACCTTCCGTAAAGCAGTCGATTCGGTAATAAAGAGTGTATATGTGTCTGTGAAGACAGTATGTAAAGAACACAGAGGAAAGTGCAGGCAGAAATATAAACCGTTGTTGTAAGATTGCAGTAATTCTTTAAGTTAACGGCTATGATGGCTATCTTTGGCCTAATTATCTGCTTTGGATCTCCAGTGCCTTCCCGTGACTGAATTAATGAACTCAGAGTTACAGCCATTAAGGCCACGGCTATTATAAGCAAGGCCTGTACACCGACAAATGAAATCTCTCCTATTTATAACTCCAGACCAAATACCTACTTCCAGCACTTCTCTCCAGTCCTACTTATAGCTAAGCTATAGATCTGGAAAAGCAGATTATGTTGACTGGGAAGCTTGTCTGTTCTGCATTTGAGATCCTTGCTTGAAGATAAAACAGTCAGTAATTGCATGCTAGAAGTCAAATCCGTGAAGGCTGGGAAAAAGCACCTTATGCTCAGATTATGTGGAGCAAAAATTGCGTGCTTTTTTTGGTGTCCGTTAGGAATGAGTTCACTGGCTCGGGCAGATTCCACCCAGACATCTGTTAATACTAAAGGCTACTTTAGAGAGATGGTTGGAAACCTTAGGTTTACTTTTAGCAAAAATTGCCGTAAATGTTTTTCCACAAAACTTTTCAACGAAGGTTTTGGGGGTTTTATTCCTTAAGCCAAACGGGGATTTTTTTCTCTTAAAATGAACAAAACAGGAAACCAGCAGCGCCCCCCACCACCCCAGCAAACATTCTTTGTCAGTGCCTTTTTATTTTTTTGTCCTCAAGTCCATGGAAAAATGTGTGTGAGTGTATGACATCTGTGCTCAGCCTCTCCCTTTTCTCAGCTGGCTCTGCGAGATAGTGTAATAGGTTTCATTCCTTCAACCAGCCTTCCAAAGGACAAGCCTTATCTCGCAGGTATTGTTGTAGGACATGAGATCACGCTCCAATACAGAGTTTATCAAACATGGTGTTTACTCAGGATCACCTCTGAGAATCTGGTGGCAGTAAAGGTCTCTGTCCTGTGTATCGGAGGTAGTGCTTTGCCTGTTGTGCTGCATTAGCTGGTGCAGGCTAGTGACTGTGCATACAACTGTCTGGATGCATTTACCGGCTGCATCTGACATTTACTTCATCTAGCAAGGATATTTAACTTGTGTATTTGGGCTTTTTTTAATCTTTGTGGCGGACAAGTGTCTGACAAGATGAGAATCCAGTTGCAATCAACAGGTTCTATTAACTAAAGCTTTGCATTCAGCTCGTGTGTAACTTTGGTTCCATACCTCCTCCTCAACTCATCCATTCAGGAATGTCCTCTTACACACATGTGTGTGTCTACACATAACATAGCCGTAGTTCTCATCACTTGATCATACCAAGATAAACAGAGAGTGAATTACAAAGCCAAAGAGATTCCAGCGAGAGGGAGCAAAGCGTGCCCAGCCGACACCCAGCTTCTTTGTGTACCTGAAATGGCCTCTCAGCTTCTCTTGAGCAGTCCCGTTTGGGCTTTGCTCAGTTCGAGCACAAATTTGAAAGAGCTATCGCTGGTGAAAGGTCCTGATATTAAAGAATCCTTTATTGCTCCTTTAACAACAGTGTTTTCTAAGACAATCACGTACCTTGTGACAGAGAGGAGGTTGAAACCCTCATGTCATCATTTATCATCAACATTGAGGTGGTTGTTCAAATTTCACCATTTTGCGTTTTGCTTACATATCTTGTTTTAAATTCATTCTTTTTCTTGTGTTTTCTCATATGCATGAAAAAGGGGTTAAAAATCCAGAAGAATGTACTTTTCTGTATAACTGTGTCAGTAGACTCTCCCCCAAGCCAATCTCATTTTGTTTACCCAAAACCAAATAATGAGTGTTAACTGGAAGTCTTACTGTCTAGTTCCAAAGATACTGAAAATACTAGGAAATGGAGACTTGGGTATCGCAGCCATACAGGATATTCCAGAATTTCTTGGAGTTTGTGATATTCCATCACTAAAAGCAATGCAAACTAAGTGTTATGATAACATTATTTGTCAGTTTTTCAAATGTGGAGCCTGAATTTAGGTATTTATGTTAATATGTATTTATCTAAAGTTTGTTGATGGGTTGTTTTTTTCAGGTTGAGCAAGTATCAATAACTTTCTAGGAAAGTGGAATATCTAGTTTTGGTGCCAAGGTATTAACATCCCTCAACAGTTTGGCATCTGAGTTTGTAATTGTTGACTTTATTCTTTTAAAACCACTCTGAAAATTGTTTTCTGTTGTTTCTTGTTATGAAAATACATTTCTAACAATTTTTTAAAAGTCGTTTCCTCTTTATATTCTCTTCTGTAATCACATCTGCAAGAAAAATGTGAGTTAGGAACATTAATCATTTGGGAACCTTGTGTCTACGTCTTTGAAGACAAAGTGCTGCTTCTGCTGACTGTAGACTTTTTGCCCAGGGTGGTTTCCTCTTTCCATATAAATCAAAAAAACCTCATGCTGCTGTTCTTCCCAAATCAGGTGGGGGCAGGGGAACCCTCAAGGAATAAATAGCTAATTTTCATGTGATGTTGCTGCCATGGAAAACAGGCCAGGAACAACATAATAAAAGATTTTTGAGAAACAATGTTTAGGCAACTTAAATGAAAAACAAAGCCAAATTCACCATCTGCCCAAAGCTGGGGCAAACCCCCACCCGCATCACTTGAAAAACTGATAGTATCCCACTCTCTGAACATCCCTTCAGATTAGGAATGTTACTTATGGTTCTGCAGATTAGTTTCTAGGCTTCAACTGCCAATGCATCAGCTGTCTATAAATGTGTCAAAAAATAAGATTTATTAGCAACATTTGATCATGCCTCAAATTCACATGAAGAATACACAGGTGACGGGCGAAACTGGCTGCTGGGCAAAAACTAGTTATTGAAAGAGAGGAGGAAGGTTAGATATTGGTGTCCAGTTTTTAGGAATGGTGACTTCTCAGCCTGGCAGATGACACAGAGCACAAGTTTAACTAACTTCCTCACAGTTACTCATCAGAGACAGATGTTTCACCCTCCGTGTGCAAAGCAAGTGGACTAACCAGTGGAGGAGGTGAATTCCTGCATCTTGCACTCCTTGTCATTCTGCTCACCTCTTGGCATCTGTCATCATCATCTACCCAGTTATAGAGAAGTCTCTCCATCAGGTATAACCTTTCTTTTTCTGCCTGGGAGCAGTGTAGATGCTTGTTCTTTGTAGATAACGTGGTGTAAGAGCTGTGTTAGTATTATTGCACATACATATTTTTATTGGCATAGAAACCAATAGTGCTGCAGAGCAAAAGGAAGCCTGTGTTGGTAAGCAGTATTGCCATGTGGCTACCATAATACCTGATTGTTACCAGATCACGCTGAATGGAGTTCTCTTACCCTTTGCAATGTTT
The DNA here is from genome assembly GCA_013398155.1 of Pedionomus torquatus. Lineage (NCBI taxonomy): Eukaryota > Metazoa > Chordata > Aves > Charadriiformes > Pedionomidae > Pedionomus > Pedionomus torquatus. The sequence goes on along the minus strand of VZRU01001293.1, from coordinate 627,699 downwards.
TTTGTTAGAAAATGGGGTACTGTTACCCTGTATGAGGTAAGGCACTGAAACACAGGTGGAATTTAGCTGTCCTGAGAAACTGCCTCTTCTGATCCTTCCTGCTGCCAGCGGGGCAGCTCACTGCTCACCCAGCTGCGGTGTGGGCCCACTGGCACTGGGCAGAGATGCCCCGTGCAACGGAGAGAACGGCACAGCCAGATTCCCACTTCTGCCAGCAGTGAGAACACTGCTGCTGGCTGTCGTGTGCAGCAAACGGAGAATTCTGAGGAATGGGCCCTTGACCTAGCGGGTACGCCAGCTGAAGTGTTTTGATACAGATTCACTCTGAGGTAACAGCAAGACTGGGCTTTTCATTGCACTGCTAAGCCAGGAGTGCAGTGCCTGCAAATATAGCAGGGATGTTTGTATCAGTGAATTGCCTACAGCTGTGCAAGAACGTTGTTGGAGGAGCCAGGAAATCAGCTGAGACTTCTGAGCCCTGCAAGGGCTTCTCCTACATCTCTTTGCTATTCTTCTTCCCATATAACTTTCTACCTTGGCATGACTAATGCTCCCAATTAATGTGTACTAACCTCTAGCATTTTAATATAATAAAATAATAATTTATGTCTTAAACGGAATTTAATTTTTGTATGTGCCTGTCATGTTTCAGGCACCAGGAAGGGTCAAAGAACAGGTGTGGCTGTCTGGGGAGTGCTGTATTTGCAGTGCTGGTCGTGAGTTATGAGGCCCTTGAACTTGCTGTTGTTGGCTGAAGCCGTATCAGGGTACAAGATGAGTCTTTGAGACTTCAAAATGAATCATAGCCTCTGAAGTGGGAAATAAAGCAACACACAACAACTTTCAGAAAGTTGGAACTAACTCCTTTGAATCATTTGTAAAAGGGTCAGAACGGGAACAGCTGTCTGTGCTGGCATCCTTAGGGGATCAGAGCGCAGCAACTGTGCCTGCTTTTCTCCCCCTAATTCTGACTCTTGCTTTTGAGGTTTTGTGTGATTGGAGAAAAGAAACGCCATGATTGCTTTCTTCATTTGTTCATTATATTAACGACTTTAAAAATCAAGGAGAAAAAGATCAGAGGATGCAATCTGATTTCTATAGACATCTGGAGCCACTGAGAAAAGTGATGTCGCAGAGTCCTGTCTGGAATAGCTTTGTAGTGAAATACGGAGCTGGTGGGACAAATTAGGGAGACATAAGTAACATCATGTTATATAGAACCTGCCCACTTGTGTTCCCAGACCAACATGCTTCTTGTCCAAACCCAAACTCTACTAATATTTAACAGGGTAAAGACAGGTTATTTTTGTTTCATTTTGAAAAATAAAGCAAGCATCCTTCTCTGCCCCAACAAAGAGTAGCCACACATGAGCATATTGGACTGAGATCATGCCAAAAAAAAATAGAATTAATTTTTGGCTCTACATTCAGGTTTATGTGCCTGTGCACTTGTCATGCAGAAGTGGTGTCAAAAGGAATGTTACCTTCCCCTACACTCTAAAGAAATACTGCTGGGCCATGATTATGTGCCTGTGCACCACGTCTGCTTTAGAGTGATGTCCCCAGGGCTTTCTGTGCCCACAGGACCGCCACACGTTTTCTGGGGTTCTGGGAAAGCAACAGATTTAAACTCTGCCCAACTGTTGCAGCAAAGGCCATTGTACTGTCCTCTCCGTCCCCTCTGCAGTTTGGTTTTTGAAGGGGAGACTTGCTCTCACAGCCTCTGACAGGTCTCCCTGTTTCCAGAGGGGCTGGCGGTAGGCGCCCTTCGCTTTAAAATGAACACACATCTCTCTGCACTTGCTGCAATTACTTAGAAACCTGCATGTCAAATGACCCATGTGAAGCCAAAGAGCGTATTACTAGGGGTGTGCTAACAGCACCAGTGCACTAAACCACAACTGACAGCGTGAGCCAGCACTGTGCTTTAAAAGGGCAGGGCTGCAGTGTTGGGAGTTGGAATTCTGCTTTAATTAGGCCATTACCTGACCTTCAAAGCTATATTTTCTCCCTCCTCTGCATGCTATGCTGGAGGAAGGGCTGCTGGAGAAGACAGGAAGAGCCCTATCTGATCGTTATCGGGAACGGACAAAAGCCATGCGTTGCCTTTTGCTTTTGACGTGTGCAATTGGTTTGGCTTGTGTGGAAGAAACATGTCAAGGTAAATGGCTGTCTCTGTCTTTCCCCTTGTTGATCCCTGGCAAGGTCCGTCATTTGCTCCTTATGTGAAAAGCTATTCAGTCACCTGTTGACAGTGGTGTCTCTCTCGTAAAACTTGCAGCATATCCTGATTATACACCACCGTGAGGCACCTTTGCCCAGGCAGTGCATCACACCGTGGCCTGCCACTACCATTAGGCTGTTTTACAGCCTGAGTGCACTCCAGCTCCCTTCATAAAACCTTGCTTGAACCCAGGTGTTTCTACATCTCTTTGCCCCCCTCTCAAAAAAAAAAAAAAACAACAAACCTTTTCCATTTTTACAGGATTACAAGGATCTTTCTGTCCAGGTTGCGTGACACCTGTGGTGCTCACCAGGAGCACGCTGCCCTTGCCCCCACTTGCAAGCAATCTCCTGCTCGCAGGCCCAGCAGCTCTGTCCCAGAGCTCTGCCGCCTCCTTTGGCCTCTTGTCAGAGGTGCCACGTCTCCTGTGTTTGCTCTGACTTCTCCATCTTCTCAGGCAGGTACCTGTGCTAATGCACTTACCTTCAGAAAATCAGCACTCGGCTTGCACAGGAGACTGACTCTCTGTGGCTGCGTGTTGCAGGTGGCTCCCGTGGAAGGCAAAAGACCTGGTTTGTGGGCTTTTTTAATAAATGGATGTAAGAATGTATTTTCTTTTTAGCATTCAGTTCACTAGATTTAAGTAATCCTCTGTTCATAAGAAACAAAGTCAAAAGCACAGAAATGCCGTGTGAATGCTGAGAGAGAGTTCACTTTTAATTCCCCTTTTAGGCCAATTGCAATGGTTATGCCAAGGGAAGATATTAAGCTCACTCCGTTTCTGTATCCTGGAAGCATGTGTGTGTGTCCTTCCACCACTGCCGAAGGGGTGGGTGGCCCCTTACTGCTCCCAGAGTGAGCCATGGTCACAGGTCTCTGGTCATACCCTCTGTCTCGCTGCAGATTTCCTGTGTGGCCACAGGAAAGCCTTTTTAAACTTGTGCTATCTCCTTTGTCTTGACCAGAAGTGCTGCTAATCCTTTTCCTTCTTGTGAGATTGAATGTGCGTGAATACTGACACTGTGGCAGGCCAGCGGCTGTGGGAACTCCCTCTGTCCCAGGACTGTGGGGATGGTTTGTGTTTGTCCCCGTTGGGTTGTACCTCAGCATGTGGAGGTGGCAGTGCTCCCTGGTGTCACTCAGGACACAGTGGAGAATGTTCCAGGGAAAGATTTGCAAAAAGCATCGTTGTTTGTTTAATCACAGACATTGGTTTTTTTTCTCTAAGCATTATTTGAAGGGTAACGGGGCAGCAGGTGGGCCCATCAGGGGACAGAAATCAGATAATGTGTTAGAAAAGGAGGGATATTCAGATATGGGGATAATGGAAGTAGCACTGATTTTTTACAGTGCTATTATAAAGTTTTAAAAGTACATAGCTCTGTTTTATAAAGGAAAAAATCGAGGCATAGCAAGATCCCATGCCTTTCCCAAGGGCATAGAGGAAAACTTTTTTATTGGCGCTGACATGGGGACTGATCTGGCCAACAAATGACTGAAGTCCTGTGCTGCCGGAGAGCAGTGGTGTCTGAGCAGGACTAGATCCTGGTCCTCACCCACTCTTCACCAAGACCCTGCTCTGCAAACAGGGACCTAAATGTGGCTGCCCGAGTCCAGGAGGTGACAGGGCCACTGCCCACATGGACCTGCTGTGGGATCCTGGCAGGGTGTGAGGAGGGAGAGGAGGCTGTGGGCAGCCGGGATGCTGCCTGTGCTTGCGTTTGCGTGCAGGCTGCTTGCCTGTGTCGTGGTTCTGGCCTGCCACCTCCCCTTTTTAGGTGACAGAGACTGGTAATCAGATCACCTGTGGTTTTCATCACTAACTTTTGCTAAAGGACCTGGTCTTTAATCTGATGGTGTTCAGAACTGAACCTGGGGATGGATGAGCCCTCAGCCGCTAAATTCAGTCTTTATCGGGCCCTCAACAACCCACAGGAGGCAGCTATGGGACTGCAAGCCCAAGAAGCAGGAGGGCTCAGCAAAGACAATCTCCTCGCTTTTACCCCACGCCCGTTGCCTCTGCCTTGCTACCCTTCACCCTTCGCTTCAACCCAAGCGTTTAGGAAACGACCGACCTCGTCTTAATCGTTTCTTTGCCTTTACACGCTTCTGCCCAGCAAAAACCGCAGAAAACCCCGGCCGGGGCGGGGAGGAATAACCCCCACCCGGGGGTGGGTAAGGCGGGGGCAGCAGCCGGGTGCGAAGCCGCCGAGCCGTCACTAGATGGTGNGGGCGCGGGTGGGGGCGGGCGGCCGCCCCCTTCCAGGCACCGCCAGCGGTGACGGCGGGTGCTCCCTGCTCGTAGCCAGCGACCGGCGGGGACTCCCGCTGGGGTAAAAACGGGCGC
>VZRU01001293.1:576501-623011 GCA_013398155.1 Pedionomus torquatus | reverse complement strand
AATTATTATAATATAATGAAGGGCTGCTTTAAGTTAAATAATGACCCTTGCATTGTATTTATATGGATGAGGAATTAACCTTAAAAGGTTGCCCTTCTCAGAAAATGGATTGCACGCTCGGTTCTCTCTATTGATTAGTTTAGGTATTTAAAGTGCTGCATTTTATCTCACCAGCTGCCTGGTGAATTTGTCATGATGATACTTAAAGGAGCAAATTGACGTTGTTTATTTTCCCAAACCTTTCTGGCATATTTCTTGGCTTCTTACTGCACCTTTGAGCTATATAGTATTGTATGAAGGAACGGTGATAACCCTTCTGCTTAAATAAGCATGACAGTCTAACATCTCTGTTGAGCTGAAATGCCAATGAAAGGGATGCTGCAGTGCGAAATGTATATTACACTGCAGTTGAGGGAGTGAGGTTAGTAATCCTGAAGAGGTTTGCAAGAGGACTAGAGTCTTCCCATATTACGTGAACGATGGGAGGGTTTGTCAGAATTTCTGTTCGCTCCAAAAATTAGAGTTCATTTCTCCTTGGAGCTGCCGGGTAAGGGGAGCCACCCCAATAATTGCAAAGTACTTCAGGACTGGGTAGCGTTTGGGATCTTAAATGTGATGCGCAACTAAACAAAAAGAGACAGAACACACGCATGTGTTTCTGTATTACAGATTTTTGAGGAAGTTATCGGATGATGTCAGGTTTTTAAGTTAAATATGGGCATCTGTTTTTCTTACTGAAGTTTTTAAACATCTTTAAAGTTTCCCAAAAATTTATTGGGAAATAGGGGCAATTTTGTGCCCTGGTGCTAACAACAGCTGAAAATCACTCCTCTGCATGCTGCATTCAGGAAGCACCCCTAGCCGTGCTCGAGCCCCCACAGATGGGGTGCTTCCCCTGCTGGCACCCCAGGAGCAGCCTTGGCACTGCTTGCCCTGGGTTCTGAGTGCTGGGTGGTGGGTGAGAGCTGTCCCATGGCTCCGTGCCTCCCAGCCTGACCCCACCCGTGCCTCCCGTGAGGGTCTGGGGAGCACAGGTGTGGGTGCTCCATGTTGGGGAGTGGGAGGTTTGCTGGCACCTGCTGTGACCAACCCCCAGCAGCGTCCCCACTCCCCACGCTGGGCTGGGGTCCAGCCATCCCCACATGGCTTCATTGCCCAACACATGTGAGGGGCAGCGAGCCTCTGCCAAGGAGACTGTTGCCACAGCTGACGGTCTCTAACGTGCTCCTCCAGTTACCCTCTCTGGTTTTTCAAGTTTACAGATCTGCTTTTGGTCTCCGACTGAGTGATTGCCACCCCTCTCCTAACCCCATATCCCGGCTGGCGGTAGGAATAAGCACGCTGCTTAAATTCCCCAAACAAAATGGAAATGGAAAGTCTTCGGTTTAGTTGAAAAGAACAGCAAATTCTGCTCGCAATCTGTAATGCAATTAGTGTTATTTGACTTGGCAGCCTTCGGAGAGCCTGCGTGGGCTGCAGGCTGCAAGGGCCTGGAGTCAGCCTCCGTCTAGGAAGCAGGATTTGGGAGGAACTCTCGATAATTTTTACATCTGAAGCCTCTCAGTGGTTTTTCTCCCCCCTCTCCTCTTCCCTCCACTCTCAGTGTTCGGATGCTGCAGCCAGTCCTTCTTCCCAGCTGGGAAGGGGTGAAGCTGGCCGGTTCTCCAGCCCCTGCCCCTCCTCTGCACCCCCACCAGCCCCGCGGGTGTCTGCGTCCCCCCGCCCGGCCAGGGGAAAATAAGTCTGGGTCAGAACTCACCGAGCCATCTGTGTTTCTGAGGCTAAATTATTTCTTGCTAGGGAAATAGCATTAGGTCGGCGTATCTGGCCTGCTAATTGCTTTAACTGGCTGAAAAGATTTCAGTCTGTTCTTGAACTGTTTGTGCAAACTTAACAGAATAGTGTTACCTTCAGATCCTGCCCCGTCCGCAGCCAGAACATATAAACAAGTCTTTTGGTAAGAAAAGCAGCACGAAAGTTTCAAGCTATGCTAGCAGAGGTTATGAGAGACAGGAAGTTATGGGCAAATTGATTTCACCACTGGGAAACTAAGGATTTTTTTTTCCCCCAAGTAATGACTGTAAAGCATGCTAATGCTATTCAACATTAGTGCATTAAAGTGTGGCCTTATTAATTCAAGACATAAAGGCAACAAAATAAGCTGTTAAATTTAAAATATAATACATATATAATGAGAAAAAATGTGTGAAAGCTTTATTCAAATGAAAATGCAGAATTGTTTGAGCTAGGGAAGTATCTTTTGTGCTGAGTTATGAGCATATGTAATAGATTTAATTATTAATTTCTCCATTGTTCTATGCACACAGACAGGGTTCAAGGCACAGTCATTCTCTGGCTTTCATGGATCTAATTTGTATAATTATTGCCTGAATAAAGAATTGCTCTGATTCCTAGCTCACTCTTTTCCTCTCCTAAGTACTACCTCACTGCTGCTTTCCAAAAAGAGAGCACCTGCCAGTTCTTCAGGAATCAGCTGATCACTTCCAGTGATGAGGCATGCTCGCGGTGACGTTCCTTTTCAAGCCTTTTTGTCTAAATGAATTATTGTGCATCCTTTTTAATTTTATTGAACAAATTACATTTGTCAAGGTCTAGCTTTGTAAATAAATAGCTAGAGACACATGGATGCATATTGCTGCTGTTCAAGGTCTCCTGTTCTATTTATGGAAGCCAGATGAATGTGAAACAAAAGAGAAACTTTTCTCTAAAAGCAATTATCTTTCTGCATTCCCATCAGTATAATTATATTGCAGGGAATTTTAAGAAGTCATACAAGTGGAATTGAATACTTAAAATCATGGCTGAATCGTTATGCAAAAGCTGAGCAGAGTGTCTTGCCTCATGCTAACAAAACACACAGCTTTACAGCTTTACACCTGAAATGTATGTGTGTATTTGTCATAAAATAAGAACCTGAGATGCCTGCTATATATATGAAAAGTACCTGTGGGAATAACTACTGAATTCCTCTTAATTTTGAAGTACTAATATTAATGGGCTGAAATATTTTATCACTTGGGCACTTAAAAAGTCATGGCCCTGCTCTGTAAGTACCTTTAATTATGAATATTTTTTTTTACTTTGGAGACACTTTGTGTTATTAAAACAGGGCATCATCTTTGTTAATGGAGAGGCCTTCCCAGGTGGTAGAAGGAATAAGGCCCAAGAACACATAGCAAAGTTCAGACTGCGTTGGTGGAGGAGTTTGGTAAAAGCCGTTACATTGACCATGCTTAGAGAAAAACCGTTAGGACTGTTTAGGAAGCTGCAGTACTGGCGTGGTTGGTAAAAAGTCCCATCATTCTCTGGGGGAAGCAGAGAAAGTCTGCCAGGGGAGGAACTTTTTTTGTCCATTTTCCCGTGAAATTTGGAGAGCTTTTCTTGAAAAGATAGTTGTATTTTTCCTTTAATTTGTTGGGACATTCTATAGGTGCTTTTACACGCCTATCACAGCAGAAAGCTCAGCAGAAGCAGCTGCAGGATACTTTCTGAGAGAAGCAAGACCAGGCCTGGGTGAAAGCCTTCTTCCAAAGCAAAGGAAGCAGAGGTCCTGCAGCAGGGGTCTGCTGCACCAGTTAATCTCTCAGCTATCACGTTCCTTTGCAGGGAGGTGCAATGGAAAGGTGAGAATATGATAGTGCAATTAGAAATCATTGGGGAGGGGCTGTTCACAAAGGCCTGCTGTGATAGGACGAGGGGCAATGGATTTAAGTTAGAAAAGAGTAGATTTAGGTTGGATATTATGCAAAATTTCTTTACTCTAAGGGTGGTGAAACACAGTAACAGGTTGCCCAGGGAGGTGGTTGAGGCCCCTTCCCTGGAGATATTCAAGGTGAGGCTCGATGAGGCCCTGGGCAACCTGGTCCAGTTGGGGGGGGTGTCCCTGTGACTGCGGGGAAGTTGGACTAGATGACCTTTGGAGGTCCCTTCAGGCCTGGATGATTCTATGATTCTATAAACAGGCCTTGTATGAGGAAGTGAAATCAAAGTGGCATGGGATAGGTGTAAGATGTTTCCAGGTTTGAATTTGGAACCTCTATGTTTAAATGTGTATTTGCATTTAATACTACTAGACAGATGTGTTTTTTCCATCTAGATTTTTCCTCATACCACCCTCCACTCTTGTTGTATCCACAGTTGCTAACTTTTCCCCTTGCACTATCGCCCCTTTTCCCCTCTTCCAGCCTTTCTCGTGTCAAATAGGACCATGTAAACTAAACATTTAAAACCCAGCTATGAAGAAATGAGGTATTTAGCCTGACCTTGGCAACCAGCTCCAGCAAGTCAGGAAATGTTTGTAACTCCCTGTGCCATGGCAATCGGCTGCACAAAGCTGCGTGCTGAGAGGTGCCCGTCCCACACGGAACTGACTCCGTGCTGCACACCTACAGCAGCTCCAGCCCAATGTTTTCTTTTCTGTGAAAGCCATTTTGACTGCCATGTGTTTGCATTTATTTCCTTTCCGGCTCCGTACATGACTCATCCACAGCAGGACAGAGGAGCCAGGGCAGAGCTGGGCCGCCCAGGAGCTCCTTTCTCACTTCCCAGCCCTGGTTCGGGCAGCTTTCTGGAAGGCAGTCCCACAGTGAGGAGCTGCTCGCCAGGCTGCAGGAATTAACCCACTGTGCTCATGGCAGCTGGGCTTGGTGTTCCTTTGCAGGGCAGTCACACAAGGGCTATCCTCTTCCTGTGCCTTGATAGAAGAGACGGAGATGCTTCTCCCTCTGTAAAGTGAGAGAGGCAGCTTTTATTCACTCTGGCTTTGAACTTTGCCATTCCCTATAGGTTACCCACAAAGCATACTGCCACAGGTCTGCAGCTCCTAGGTTTTTAGTTCAATCCAAGCCTAATCTTTTCTTCTTTTTCCAGAAGTCCCATTGGCGCCAGGGTTTTCTTGCATTCAGCCATGGGCAGGGTTACAGTAAATGGTTTCCTCTCGCTTCCTGCTGGGATCCCTTGCCAGGGCAGGAGATGTTTCCATCTGAGGGTCCTCCTTGGGAAAGACTCTTATATCATGGGGGGTTATGCCTGAACCATAATGGTATTTTAACTGACTTTTGTTTTTTAGTAAATTCTCCTCCCCCCTCCAATAATCTGAAAATCTGTTACCAATCAGAATATGATACGTATCTGCAGCCAGTTTCAGTGGAGCTTTTTTCTATTACATCTGGCAGTGTGTCCAGTGGGGGAGAAAAAAACTCAACCAGAATTAGCTGCACTGAAATCTATTGAATTTTGGATGTGTTCAACCTTTCTGGCCAGACTCATTCCAGTTCATGAGAAGTAATTATCTCTTGAGCATCACATTAATATTAAAGATCCATAGGCATTAGCGTTTAGGCAATATACCTTCTTCCCAGCTCCAAAAAAAAGATGTGGGATAATTGATCTGAACATGCTCCAAATGTGCACATGTCTTTATTTATGAATTCCAATGTGGATTGTTTGGGAGGATAAGTCAGAATAAGGAAAACCAGGCAAAAATGTTGGGACCTCTCCTCTCCCTGGCCATTTCTGTTAGGAGTAGTTATAATCTGCTGAAAATGAGTTGTGAAAGCTAACAGCATGTTAATAGCATATGTTACAAACACTAAATCCCTTCCACTGGTACTCCTGATTTACACTTTTGCCCATTTCTTAGTTCAGGGAATTTGTGGTGGCTGGAGCTTGCAGCTGCCTGTAGCCAGGCTGGTTGCTGGAAAGCCAGGTTTGGGCACTGATAGCTCCACTTTCTAAGGTCAGTGTGAAATTGCACCCCAGCTTCTGCCTGCTGAAGGAAAAATTGCTCTTGGAGCACCCAAATGCTGTCCCCTGTAGAGTGTCCATCAGCTGGCGTGCATGGGCTGTGGGGATGGTGGAGTTGTGACCTGTCCCAGATGTGGAGGCGATGATGGCTGTGCCATGTCCCAGGACATCCTGGCTGTATATGTAGGAATCTGCAGCCTTAGGTGTTCAGGTACTGCTTGTAGCCAGAGAGTGCAAAGTGTGTGAAGACGACAGCTCTGCTGGCTTAGGGCTGGGCATGAGCCCCCAGGCACCCCCATTCTGAGACACTCCTGTACCATCCATCATGATGGAGAGACATTTGCAGCTGTGCTCAGGTATGCTTATGGGTACTGTTGCAACCCTCATCCTTTCACTGGCAGACATTTCGATTACTCCACACTAGCCAGCAATGCCATTACCTTAAATAGAAGGGGAACTTTTTCCTTACTGAATGTTTTATTGTGTTCAGCTTCACTCAGTCGGGGAAAACAAGTCTATAAAAGTGCCGCTAGCTTGTTTCAACTTCTGCACGTGCACCCACCTCGTTTTCGCGCCCTGGCAATGGGTGTCAGACACAGCCTGGCCGCCCGAGCAGTCATGGACTGGCCCAATTTCCTGCAGAGTGCAGTGAAGGCCGTAGATATCAACTTCAAAGGTAAACAATTACCTTTTATTATCACACATGGCTTTAGCTCTACCAGTTTCAAATAGCACATAATCACAAGTCTGTGATAACATTTACTCCTGATGAGAGAAAATTTACCAAGTACTAAATTGCTGCTGAGATGACGGGAACATGAGCCAGGCAGGAATTAACTCCGATGATGAGTCAGCAGACGCTAATGTCTTGCACCATGCTGGAGACATCTGCCGAGCCGTCCACTGTTGAATCATCTTAAATATTTCTGTGTTATTACCCCTCCAGGAACAAGCATCGGAGGACTTTTGTGTCTCTGTGTTATATATGCATAAGCTATTTTAAAATAAATATATGCAGGCGTATAACAAGTGTATGCGTTTAGGTATGTAGGTAATTTTCAGCTACGGGAAGGATGAGCAACCAGCAACTATTTAAAGTAAAACATGCATGGAAATGCTAATAGCAATTGCCTACATTTGGTGCTTGGAAAGCAATAGCTTTGCTCAGTTGTGGCTCTGATGAGCCTGGGAGGGTGACCTTGCGTCCACGTCGTATGCCCCAAACCTTCAGGCAGACCAGCCTGGCCAAACTCTTGGAGTAGGAGCTAGAAGTTCCCTAAAAGCTCCTCATGCTTTGAAACTTAATCCTTCAAGAACAGCTGCAGGGTGTTGCGTTCAAGTGTATCATCACTTCAGCTTTTTTCCAGTTTTTTTCCATATGCCCAGAATGTCAATATGTAGTTAGATAAATGTAGTAACTACGCGCAATCAAGAGCATCAGATGAATTCAGTGGGGAGGGGCAAATGACTTCTTAAATGAGATCCTTTTTCACTGAAGGGCCTGCAACTGTGCCATCATACACTGCCCTCCTTCTGCAGCGGATCTTGAGCAGATGTTGAGACAGTGACATATAGCTGGGGATGCTCTGGACAATGTGACCATTGCACAAAGGAAGAGGCTGAGCTTTCACTTAGTAAACGTTTTGGTACATTAAGCTTAACTCACTGCACCAAAACAACTCAGGTTCTTTTAAAGTATGTTGTCTGCACAGGCCTTAATTAATTTAAACTTTTGCATACGTGATTATCCAATTGTATGTACATGAGAACTGCAGTAATTCAGTGCACATCATGCAAAGCTGCATTTTTTGAAACTCTGACTCTCTGAGGTCTGGAGGTCAAAAGTTAATTCTAGTGAGATATGTGAGAGTTGTCTGTGTTTGCCAAAAAAAATTGTTGTTTCAGGCGTTCTGCAGTCTGAGTGTCACTGCTCCAACTTGTGTTTTTAAGGTTTCCCCACCCCCTGAATTTTCAGATGCAGCTTAAAAAAACCCACCACCTCTCTGCGTGACCTCTGTTTTGTTAAATAGTTAGTGGGAACAGGCTTGCCTGTTGCAGCTGGGATGTGGGGGGAGCACAAGCTGTGGAGGAGCTGATGTCCCACCAATGCAGCTGTGGGGCAGTGGGACTGGACAGCCTCATGGTGCCCGTCCTCCCTCTCCTTCTGTTCTCCTTCTCCCTGCCACTGACTCCGGGCTTGGACTCTGCTCAAGGCAACAGCATAACTGCCTCCCATTTGATGGAGGTGCTCTGAGCCCATGCCACCGTCTTCCTTGGCCCTGCTGGTCCTCACTCATGGGCCTGAGGATTCCGGAGCTTCTGAACAGGTTAAATGCTAGATGCTTAAAATAGCTCAAAGGAAATGATGTGAACATCCCCTGCACTCTGGGTTTTGCACTCAAGCACTGCTTTTTCCAAAAATTAGCTCTAGCAACTCATCTTGAGGTGCCCTAAAATAACAATTTAGTACTTAATGAACATTAAGGGGGGATTAAATTAATCTAAACAGTAGCTTGGTTTTAGACTTCTCAGTAGTGGCTGGACAAAAGTAAGGCAGTGTTTTTAGACCAAATAAGAAATCCATCCTTTGAGGATTGGTTTACAGTCCTCCAGAATTTTCCACGAGCTTAATAACCAAGTGAAACATCCTGGTGGGAACGATCACGTTCCCGCTACTGCCCAGGCATTACAGGAGGTTTTAAGTAAGTTGCAGTATTTTTCTTCTACTGTGGAAGATGATGCATCTCCATATTTATTTGAAAAGCTTTCTCCCATTTTCCTTTGCATGCTGAATGTCTTGGGCATTAACTCTTCTTGAAGTTCAAAATGGAGAATACAAGTGCCAGAACATTTTTGTCAATGGTTTCCAAAAACTATGGAATTTCCTGCCCAGCTACATCAGATCAGCCAACAACTTTGTAATTGCTAAAAACAGCCTGTTGATTTTTCCTCCCAAGTGTTTCAGCTGGCCTGGCTGAGCTTTCTCTTTTCCACTGTCTTGAGATGTTTCTCTCATTGTGCTCTACGCTGTATTTTTATGATCAACATATCCTATAGCAAACAATTTCAGGCTGATGGTAGAAGGGAGATTGGGTTCAGGTTAGAGATTTGAGCCTGGGATGGGGAGCCAGGAATGCTTCAGTTCCTGGACCAGATCTGCCACTAAATCAGGAATCCACATAAAGCAAAGCCACATGATGAGCAATTGTATGATGATTTGATTTTCTGTGCAGAGGAGGAAGTGAGTGTTTGAATGCGGTTCTCTCCTTGGCATGCCCGCTGCAACCAAAGCTGTGGCTACAGGTGGGTCATGAGCTGGGGGCAGGGAGGAGGTTCCCTCCAAGGGGAGGCTGAGAATCAGGAGGCTACTGTCTAATTGGGGACCAAAAGTTTTCACCGGAGCCATACTTGGTCTGACATCTCGGTGGTAAATGCAAATAAATTAGTTAAGTACGCCTGTATGAAATTTTCCTGCTGAAAAATTCATTCTATAAAAACATTTATACTGTATTCTTTATTGTCAGCTAATCCTGCCCAAACTCATTAAATGGCAGTGTGTGGGTTACTCGCTGTCAGTGAAATTATCAAAGGCATTTTTCAGCTGGTGCACCGGGAAAGCATGTGCTTCAATGCCAACTAAAACAATAACGAGGAAATGTTATGATCAGACTTGACCAAATGACCTTTCCCATTTTAGATTAGTTCTTAATTTCAGCGCAAGGGTCATCCTGTGAGAATACTTACAATAAGTCACTGCTCACCTCTCACATGAAAAAGAAGTGACTTATTAGAAATCTCACTGTACTCATTGCAGTTAATGAGATGTGGAAAGCTTTGTAATTTGATTTGCTGGACCATATGCTGTAAAGGGATACTGCTGATTTCATTCCTCCACATTTAATTTAAGCAGTATGCAATGGCTTCTTCGTATGGCTACTTATATAATAAAAATTAACTTGAAGTATAAAAAAAATACACCATTGTGGAGTTTATTACTCTATGTGGTTGAGTTTCAAGTGTTTTTCATTGAAACATCTGTAAGTAATGTGTAGGTCTAATTTTAAATCCTGGCAAATATTTTCCATTTAACATTTGGTTTTACTGACAGGCTAGGAGCAGTGGTTTTCAGAGCTTGTCAGTAACAGAGATGCATTTTCAAAGATAAACATTTTTTTAATTGAAGATAACTGCAATTCAATACCTGATTTTCCTACCCGCCTTGTATTTTAGTGGTTGCAAGCAGAAACGTGCTCGTCCCCTCTCGATCCCGGCCATGGCAGCAGCACCATGGTGATAATGGGCTGTCCAAGGGGCATGGGGCAGCCATGTGGGGCTACACAGCCTTCAGTAGAGTGAGCCCAGCCCCACGCTTGGGCTCATTGCCACAAGGGGATAAGGTGGCAGCATCAGGAGGTCACAAGCTGCCCGCGGATGTCTCCTTCAGAGAGGTTCCCTCTGACAGTTTGCAGGAGGCGGTGGATTTGGGCCTCGGCCGCGGGCCGAGCTTGGCCACGTGCCGTGGCTCAGCAGCACCCGCACGGCTCCTGGGGCCAGGCGTGCTCGCCTGCACGGCAGCGGCTCACCGTCAAGGCTTGGTTTCAGGTTATTTGATTTTTCGGCTGCAAACTAAATGAAACAGCTCAAACAGGCAGGCTGGCCTGCATAGGCCATAAAAGCGAAAACCAAGCTGAGTCGTCAGCACGCGTCACGCTGCCCGGAGCGGGGCTCACCCGCTCCTCTGGTCATGGTGCTTCATGTGAGAAGCTGAGTCCCTGCTGGGGTGGAGGTGGTGCTAGAGATACCTGGTGTGAGGCAACAAAAGTTCAGTTTGGAAGTTGAATATTAAGAATTTTTTCAAAAAGAGTCCTGGAAGGCTAGACATGCAGGAGGCTCCCCAGTTCACCTGACAGAAATGCCACAGCATTTTTTTGCAATTTATTCCACAGTGTCCACAAGATCTAAATACGAACCCTGGGTGTGAGTTTTAATCTAGCCTGTTCATTAAATTTGAGATTAGACCAAGAAATCCCGCTAAGGGAAGCTGCCAGCCGTGGAGGTGCGTGGTGAGGGAGGCCGTGGCCCCACGCGGCGGCAGGGCTGCAGCAGCTACAGAAACGCCACTTTGTGAGGTTCGTGGCAAGGAGATGGTGCGTGTTTGTGTCCCCCTCACTCTGTCTCTCCCTCCCTCTATGATTTTAAAAAACAAGTTTAATTCTGCTTTCAGTAAGAAATAATAATAGTACATTATTTCCCTTAGACCCAGACTGTCATCTTGTTGCACCCTGAACTGCGGCAGCAGCAGAAAATGGGGTTTTGGCAGAGGAGGATGAGCAGTGGCCAGAGGAGGCTGGAGGGAGCACAGGGACCTCTGCTCTCCCACAGCGCTGTGCTGAGCTCTCAGGTAAGTGTGTCGGTAACACCTGAATTTAACAGCTTTACATTTAGAGGCAAACACGTCTTTGGACCAAAGGCGGCGCATTTCTTTTAATTTGGAAACGGCCTTTTATGCTTTGTGATGGGCTGTGGTGTGGTTTCAGCAGCTGAACGAAAGGCGTGGGCTCAGGCCATCGCTCTGCACTTCTTGGGTCTGAGTCCTCCTTGGTGAGCACTCCCCCGGGGATTGAAACACAGGCCCTTCATGTGTAGACATCCAGATTAAAAAAATAATAAGAAAATCAAGTTTCAGTTTTAATTAATCCCTTTTTTCTTTCATCAGAAGTTTTGAAGTGCTTCTGAGGAGGTTGGTGATAGTCATAATCTCAGCTACAGTGATTTCTCATAAACATTGAGAGGAACTGCTGAATATAGCGTCTGTTTTAAATGGCTGGTGGTTCACTTGTTTTTAATATGAGTACAGGCACAGAGGCAAGTAAAATCTAATGAAAGTGCTTAGAAGATTTTGTTTTGATACCCCACAGCAGCTCTGCTTTATACTGAAGGGGGAAAAGATTTCTTTATAGTCAGGCATGCAGAAGCCAGAAATTTAATCTTGCTCCACAACTTATTTTATTGCATTTTTAATTTTCTCTTGTATTACCCTGACCCTTTTCTATAGCTTTTGACGCCTGGTGCTTAATTACTTATCATTAGCAATGTACATGGGGGCCTTCCTGCATATTTATAAATGTGATCATTAGTACATAGGAAGACAAAGACTTCTTTAAGACCATCATTAGTTATTCTGTTTTCATAGAAATGTTCATTAGAGAAACTACCCACCTGGTTAAATAATTATAATTAAGAATTGGTAATCTCCTTTGCATTTTTAACTTGATCTTCAGGACGTGTGTGCATAGCTAAAAGAGCCTTGTTTGGCCATCTTACTATCTTTCCCTTTTGATTTGAATTGTCAAGCAGATTTAAATGATGTATTTTGGAACTCTATACCCCAAGAATGATTTATAGAAAGTTAGATTATTTAAAAAAAAAAAAAAAAAAAAAGGAAAGGAAGAAAGAAATCAACCCAGCAATTATCTCTGAATTCATTAACTGCGCACTGGCAGCGAGAGGTTATATAAGCCATTTACTGTCATGCACAGTATGGAGTTAAAACAAAATGTCACCGCAGCCTGGTTTCTCTGCCCCATCTGTGGTAGTCACTGGAGACACCAGACTGTGGGAGAACACTTGCAGAAAGGTGTCATTTCCATGTTACGGTATGGTATTACTTGGAAATGCTGACATTAAATGCAATGATAGTGTCAGTACTCCTGCTCCCAGCCATTGTGGGGAGCTGGTGGGAAACCTGACCGAAATGTGTGCATGTGCCTGTCTGCTGCGAGGCTGTGGGGAAGGGAGAGCATCCCTCCTCCATGCCCGCAGCGGCTGGCACGGGGAGGGCTCACCTCTGATAAACCACAGCGATGGGAAGAGCTTGGCAGTGGCATAAATATCATCTGTAAACAATTAAGCAGCTACTGCTCATTCAGGGCAGTTTTGAGAAGCAAAGGAAGTCTGCAATCAGTTATATCTCCAATTACCATAAAAATATATTAGCCATTCATTCATTTATTAATGATTCATCAGTTAACCACACATAATGAGCAAATAATTAGCAATGCTGTATGGTTGCCAAAATTGAAGAAGTGTTGGCATTTTAAAGATGAAAGGTTGCATTTATGTAAAAAGTCGGGTGGTGATAAAGTTAATACAGAAGATAATTATAAAAGTGGCTGTCCTATTTTAGAGACTGAGGTCCCGCAAAACTTGCCTAATTGAACTGAAATTAATATTCTTCAAAAGCACGCATGTTACTGCATACTAGCTGCTGCATTTACTCGGAGATCTCCCTTCAGTAAGGTACGATGCACAATACAAGTTAATAAAATGCCAGACAGCAAGACTGCGTTCTTTGTTTGCTCAGTTCAGGGCCTTGTGGAAAACAATAAATTGCATTCATGTCAGCCGAGGCCCATCCCTTTGCTAATTACCGTTTGGTGCTGAAATGACTTCTGTGAAATTGGGAGCATGAAGAAACACACAGCCATACAAGGGAGGCTTTTCAGACTACGGCAGTAAATGTGAGATAGGCCTTAGGCGCACAGATGTTAAAACAGTGAATTCCCCTAAAGATTACACTAATGGAAACCCTGTCAGGGTAAGTCAAATCCAGGGTCTGTGGTCAAAATCTAATTAATGTTCCTTTACTTAAAAAGAATATGAATGCCTGGAGGTGATGAAGAAAGTATAAGAAACTCACATGTTTGTAAAATTGCTCGAGTGGATGGCAAGTGCCGCTGAGCCCTTCCTTACGAGGTAACACCTGCTGGAGGAGCTGTTTACACCACTTGGTGCAGCACTGCAGGACCTGGCTCAACCCCTCTTGGAAGTCCTGCACGAAAATGGCTGTTGGCACCTGTGCCACCTACCCAGTGGACAGTCATCGCTGTCATTAAACACCACCTCTTCATTCTGTGTGACTGAGCGGTGTCAGCATCGCTGTTTAGGAAGTACTTGTAGCTGAAGACATAATAAAGGTCCAGGTACTCTTTGTGCGTAAACAAAGGCTCACCCATTTAGGTTGAGCTTGAGGACACTGCTGGGGCTCTTAGGCGCTTTCACAGCTGCACTGTGCATGGCCTGTGCAATAACAGAGGAAATGAATTTATAATGCAACAATCTCTTCGTTTTCACAAGCACAAAAATTCCCCTAAATACTTAAAATAACACTCAGAGTGGGACAGACCTTAAATTTTGAATAAATGAAACCCTAATCCAGTGTGTTGCTGAAACAGGCTTGTTATTAAAGAAATAAATTTGAAACAGCAAGCAGTTTGAGAATTTTGGATTTAATTATTTAAATCTACTTAAGATAACTCTCTAGCACTGTGTTTGGGTTTCCTGTTGAGAGCATGTTTTCCAGGAAAGGTATCCCACCCAGAGCCTTGGAAATATTAACCTTCTCATGCAACAGAGGTTTAAGCAGTAGAGACAAATAATTATTATTGTAATAAGGCAAGATACTTTGTGTCAGCTTGGTGATATTTCCTGGATGCATACTGTCACAAAAACTGTACAGAGCCATTTGGGTGTTTGGAGATACCACTGCGTTCCTTGGCTAAATGGCCCACATAATGAGGCTCCAAATGCTCTTCAGGTAAGTGAGAGTAGTTCCTTTGTAGTGTCACAGAACGAGTCACAACCAACTGTACCTGAACTGGAAGGTTTGCAATTACAAGCTAATTTGAAGTATTATATATTATTTAATAGATAAGTATTGGGAATTGAACTTTGTTCATTGCCAATTGCTGTACTTTAGTTAAAATCTACTATTTCACCTTTAGGATCTAAGATTGTCTCCTAATGCAGCATAGATCAAGAAGGCAATAAATCTGTCTTTTCTTTTATAGGGCCATAATAGGAGCTTCCTGGATCCTGGGTCTGTGTTTAGGGTAAGAATCAGACAAATGTCCCAGGAGAGGGACAAGAACCAGGGAGGTGTTCCTTGTCCCAACCACAGCTCAGGCGTAGGACTTGCCCCCACAGCCAGGACTGAGCACGGGAGACAACTCCATCTTTGAGTCACATTTCCTTCTCCTGGGCTTGTGCAAGGGACACGGCCATGCTGTGCGCTGGCTTGGACTTGACCACTTAGCTAGGCTCCTGTAGGGCAAACTGTGAAGAACTGGGATGAAGTTTTTGTGTTTGAATATCTTCACAAGAAATCTCTTATGTCTTCAAGGCAGGATGTTCATCTTAACCATTTTCTTTCAATATGTTCTCTCTGTTTTGTGTTTGCCATACAGCTCTTGGAGGTGGTTTACATGCTAGTTTGGGGTTTACTCTGTTGCTGAGTATTGCCAGCACTCACCCTGTCAGGCATGTTGGCCACTGTGGCTCAAGTGCCACCCTCCCACGAATGAAGCCTTTCAGCTTTCCTGATGCTGCTTGAGGTTGCTTTGATGTAACTGAATCTGTCCCTTCTGTCACTCATAAGGGTTGGGTCTTAGGGAGCTTTCTAGCCAAAATGTGTGGCAAATCCAGACTTAATTAATCTAGTTAAATGGTTCAATTATTATTCATGGGTCTAATGATCAACATAGCCATGTCATTGTCTGAATCCAACACCAGCAACCAACTCAAGAGCTGGTGCTCAGCTCAGCATTGGGTTCTCTAAAATTCACAAAGGGTGTAAGGATGGTGCTCAATCAAAACCCAAAAGATCTGCTTGATTTTTCTCATTCAAGCATGCTCACTGACTTATCTTGTAATAATTAGCAATATTTCCTTTTATAAACAGTAATCTATTTTCAAGAAAAGGTAGTCCTACAGATATTTTTTTCTTAAGATCTAGTGTCTATGTGTTCCATGAGACAGATGGTGGTTTAAAGCTTTGCTCTTGCTTAAGAGATATCTTTCAGTCCACTGAAAGGGGTTGATTAGTGTCCCCTAGCTGAACCATTTTTCCCTCTGTTGCTTTGACCCATTGATTTAATTAAGGTCTAATAAAGAGAGGGCTGAAAGATTGTTAAAAATCCTTTTTTTTTTTTTTTTTTTTCCTCATGAATCTGACCTATGCTGATCTGTCAGTGCATTTTTGACTTGCACATGCCCTCTTTATTATGTAAGCATACTGATACAGAGGTATGTATCAGTATGTATTGGAGCCCGGGTGGGGGTGGGGGGAGTGTTCCTCTCAGTAGTACATCAGATTTAATTTTGGTTTTAACTAAAACAAATGTTTTTCTGGAGACCTTTTATTTTGGTGAAAATAAGTAATGAAAAATAACCAAAGCAAGTCACGGTATCAAAAGCAAAGACCTTAGAAAGCTTAGTGGTGACCCTTTCTTTCTCTGTTTTCTTCCCATCTTGCCAGCAGAGAAGGAGGAAGAGAAATGAAAACTCTGGTTTGCTTTCCAATTAAGTAACAAGAATGAGTGGAAGTTTATTAAACTGGAATGTTTTTCATTGAAAATGCTTGCTACTTTGCAACTTCGCATTGTGCCTAGGTCTGTGTTAATGCTCAAAAAAATACTTCACACTACTTGTCATATTGCCAACCTCCCCTTTTCCTTGCCCTTCTCCTCCACCAGCTCTGTAGTTTGCTACTCTTAGGTCAGAAAAGATTTTCTCAGCATGCTAATTTTGCCACTGAGCAGGCTCATCTGTGTTTTGTAAGAGTGAGATTACCACATTCTTCTTCTGCTGTAGGAGAGGATTTCTGGTGCTGGAGGTCCCAGTGCTATCCCAGCTGCACCAGGACTGCTATTACAATCTTCAGAAGAATTAAAAAGGGGGAAAAAGCCCTAGCTGCAACTTCAAGGAATAGCTCTAATGTGCTGTTCATGGCTTGAAAGAACAGCATTGCTACCCACAGTGGCAGTTTGTGACTGTGAACCTTCTTAGACAGTTCTCATACTCAGATTTCTGTGCTGCAACTGTATAGCTGGAGAGCTAACAACCTACAGGGCTGCGCCAGGTTTGCAGTGCATCAGGATGTGCTCTAAAATAAAGATCTGGCTAGTGATGGTGTGATCCCAGTGCTGACTGAGCACTAGCAATTAAACCTTGATAAGAATAAGTCACCTGGGCTTTGGGCCTCCTACAAAGTGACATACCATTTGCTGAGGGCCACCCCTGCCCAGGAAAGCACTAAAACAGGTGTATAAATCCTTCTGGAATTCATACAGATTTAGGAATGGGATTTAGGCACCTTCTTAAAGTTTAATGCTTGTCTAGAGAATTTCCTGAATGAAAGCCCGACAATTGTGCCCAAGAGTAACTTTGAAATTAGTTTTAATCTACTCATCAGCTGTCAGGAGTGTGTGTAAAAATGGTTTAATCTTGAATAGATGAAAGGCTTCTCAGGCCCTTGGCTTTCATGTATGGCTTTCCTGGATGCCCAACACTAAGCTGAGCAGAGGCAGCCCTGCTCAGCTCTGCTTTTATTCCGGGTTGTTCCATAGTCCCGCCAGCGCTGCAGTGCCAGTCCCACACTCCACAAAGCAAACTGCCCTGCCAGCAGCTGAAATCATCCAACTGCGCTTCAGCAGCCATATCCTATATGAGGAAATCTCTGCAGGTTACAACAGAGGAAGAGAAAGTCTAAGCTATATTTAGTAAGTGAGTGCAAAGGAAAGTTAGGGGATTGAGAGAGGGGGAGAGGAGATTTCTGTCCAAATGGAAGAGTCAGCTGGACCTCCCACTCGGAAACATAGCAGGCACCAAGTTCTTTTCTGTCACAGGAGTCAGAAAGCTTCTAAAGCTTTTTCTTTTAGGATTTCTTTTACCTCCTTTTTAACCCTTTCTGTCTTACAACAGAGTTTGAGGGTTGAAAATAAATTGAATGTTACACTTAGAGTGACAAACTCAAATTACTTAATTCTGTATATGCATATGTTTACATGCATCATCTACTTCAGGCAAGCAAGACTGTGTCCAGGTAGCTGAGAGTTATTTTGTTTTTTTTGCCCAAATACATGCTTAATTAGTCAGTGAATGATACTGCTGTTTGTGTAGTTCTTAGAAAGACTAAATTGGCAATTAAAACATTTTAAAGGCTTTCTTTTCTAGAGTCCTTAGGTAATTAAGCTGAAGTGCATGTACATTTCCATATACAAATGTACTGGAGCAGTGGTAACTGATGTAGTAGTTAAGGTCAGGTAGAAACCAGCCTTGCATTTAGAGTCGTTTTTCCAGTACCTCACTCAAAACCTCCCTAAATCTAAATTAATCTTCCAGAAATGTATGGGAAATTTGGTTTATGAGGGGAAAAATAGATCTTGCATTATTACCATAGTCTATCAGTCTTCCCTCAGCATGATTCCATTCATTTTGCAATGCATGGCTGTTTGGCATTGCCATGACTAAACTTCAGAAGACTTTTGCTAGAATAAAGTATATCATGGGAATAGTCATGTTGGGATGCCCCTGCCAAGGCAGGAGCAAGGGCTCAGCCCTGCCTGGCTGCAGCTTGAGGGGCTGGGAGCAGATGAAGGTTTGCTTGGCTCACAAGAAGGGACTTGGGGACAGCACAGTGCTCAAGGCAGCAAACCTGGCTCTGCTGCTGTGTCCTGCTGCAGTGCTGGTGTGGCCTGCTCCCCTCCCCAAAAGCTCCTGCTCTGGGCTGTAGCTTCCCTCTCCACCTCCCAAAGCCGTTCCCTCCCTTGCAGTCTTGGTTCCTCTCCTCCTTGCCAAGTTCACTGACTCCAGCCTGAGCTGAAAGTTAATTTTAACAAATAACATCTTGGACCAAGCCAAGTTAGGATCTGGAGATAGGACATGCTGCGGGAAGGGAGTGGGGTTGGGGGGTGTAAGAGAGCATGAACGCTCAGCTCTGTAATATGTGTGAGAGCTGATGCTCTCTGAGCAATCGAGTGCTTATTATTATTTCTCTTGGATAGGTCACCTGGGAGTGGAGGAATTTTTCATTTTAAATTAAAAAGAAATCTTTTATAATGCTCATTTCTGAAAGGAAAAAAAAAAAACCACCACCTCATCATGGAAGCAATTAGATGGAGGACACATTGAAAGGAGTGATTAGTTGTTAATTTTTAAGCTGTTGGCCCTGACAGAGGGGTTTTTTGTCAAGGATTTTTTTTTAAGGTGTCTTTCATATGCCTATAGTCCAAGGTTACTTCTCATTCAATAGCAATTACCATATGTCCATTACATGCTAGAGACTGCTTGAGGTAGATGCAGTGGTCCCCATCAGAGCGTGTGCCAAGTTGAAATGCCAGCAGCTGTGTGAGCCGCGGGATAATTGTTCCTATCTGCTTCTTCTGTTTTCCAAGTCCCAGTAAATGTTCTAGTGAGTAACTTCCCCCTTCCTTTGCTCGACCTGAAAGTACAGCCCTCTGGTTTGCATTTCAGGTTCCAAGTTAGCCGTGTCAAGATTTGAACAAGAATCAAGGAGTATAATGGGTCAGATGTAATTAAGAGGTAAAACTACTGGTGAAATAGCTGCACATTTCAGTTTTCTTTCTTTCTGCCCATCAGATTACAAACCTCAGTCCCACCACCACTTAAAAAACCTAATCTGTAACTGTAAGCCTTGTATAACTGCTCTATTGTATCAGATGGAAACCAACTAACCAGATACCACAATACGAAAAAATAAGTACATTGTCCCTCAGAAAAATATGGGGCCGAAAAAAAAAAGAAAAAATGCACTCTTGTTAAAAAATGGACATAGTCCAGTAATGGAATGAGTAGGGAAACTTGAATGGATCAGAGTCAAAAAACACTCTGCTTAATTCTTGGTTTTTTTTATTCACCATTCAGCTTACATCAGTGTTAACATCTACTGAGAAATGCAGCCATTTACAATTTGCAGTTCAATGTGTTACTTTAATTAGTATGAAAATTAAAGGGCAACTATAGGCCAATGTGAATGATTATGGAAATACATGTGCATCACATGCAATGCTCTCATTTAATTAATCGTCTTGTAAACTATATCAAGCACTTTTAGTCAGTTGCTGAGTATAACAACTCTATTTTAAATAACCACTTAATACTTAACAGGATGTGGAGAAAACACTATAGCACACGACTGCTTCTCCAGTTTCAGTGTCTGAGATTTTTTTAAAGCTGACCCAAGTCAACCCAAAGAATGTTTAACACCCCATGTCTGAACACAAGAAACTCTGTGATGTACAGACATCCAATTACATTTTTTTAAAAGTGAGAAACATTTTGTAAAATAGTGACTTTAGAAAACTAATTGGCAGCAGCAAACTTGAGAGTGAAGGCCAAAGCTAGAGGGGACCTTTTACTACAGTAACTCTAGTCAAGGAAAATGAAAATAAAGGCATCTTTGTTTCTCAGTCAAATTAGCTGATTAAGAAATAAAACATTTTAACATGCTTTAAATGCAGCATTAATTATTTATA
Source organism: Pedionomus torquatus (assembly GCA_013398155.1). Taxonomy (NCBI): domain Eukaryota; kingdom Metazoa; phylum Chordata; class Aves; order Charadriiformes; family Pedionomidae; genus Pedionomus; species Pedionomus torquatus. Next base: position 602,912 of record VZRU01001293.1, on the reverse strand, counting down.
TGAAAAAAATTAAAGCCAGGTTCCATGAATTACACTTTGTGTGTGTGAACTGAACGTTACGGGAATAGTAATCCTTTTATATTCATGCCTTACTTCATTAGGCAAAACTAAATATTAAGGGCTCTATTCATTCAAAAAATTCTTATGCATTCAGGTCACACCTTTTCTATGGCCTTTTTTCATTTATTTTAAGAGTACAATTTACAGCACTGTTTTTAAAATATGATTCAGAAAAAGCAATCTACAGGATGGGCTCTAGTAAATGGATGTGTTTAGAAAAGGACAACCATACAGTGGTGGGTCTTGCTTGTCATCAGTGAAAAGGCGCACGCAGAGCCATATTGTATCGTCTCAAAGCTGCTGTAGTAACATAGAAAATAAGATGCACTGCTGGTGGGGAAGCTATGGAGTCTTTTTTCCTATAGGTTGATTAGTAAATATTTTTCCCACCTTCTTAATTGTTACCAATGACTAGGGAGTGTTTTATTGAGGTGAATGAAGAACATGGGTTACTTGGGCATAAATGTGTTCAGGGATGTACTTTTCTGTTTTCTATATATGCCTGTTTTAGCCATGGTATGTCCCATACTTGGCTTCTTGGGAGGTGAGTCCATCCACTGACTCTGCACTGATCTGTGGGATGTGGTTAAACATTTGCTGGGATGGAGGGTGGGATCATCAAAGCCACCTGTCTGCTCTTCTTTGAACGCAGACCCGTGAGGTAAGGAGCTGGTGAATTAATCAATTGTTTTCCTAATATGTATGTGAAAAGAAATAAGAATTTAACTGGTTTATTTAATCTTCTTTCCTTGGGTGTTTTGTTGTTGTTTTTTACTGACTGAAGAGAGGAACAGCTAGAACTGTGTGCAATGATGATCATCTTTAACTTTCAAAATAAATAAAAGATTCACTTAACATTCAATAATAACTAAAAGAGAGAGAGAGAGAGAAGGAAAAACCCCAAATCTAAGTAAGAAATTACAAAAAAGGTGTTAACCCAGAAGCTTCCAAATTGTCAGCTGGCTGAATTTAAATAAACTTATAGGAAACAAAATATTGGGAAATGGGACAAGGCGTCAGATGGTTGGGTAAGATTGATGTATTTAATAGTTTAGTTAATATGGATCAACATCTGCCTTTAGTTACATCTGCACAACCCCCTGACTTCAGCAGAGTTGTACTTTTGGAAGCAAGTTTGGACCAATGTTTTTAAATAGGCCCTGGTGCAGAATATCTGAAGACGGCCTGTGCTGCGCAGTGCCGGTGTAGCCAGGCAGCTCTGGAGAGAATGGGTAACACAATATCTTATTGTTTCTCATGTAATTTTTAAAAATACATTGAGGAGTAATATATTTTTTTATAACAGGGTGCTCCCTGTCTCTTTAAGTAACTGTCAGATGTAGGATGTCCTTGTGCCAAAATGCTACGGTCTGCTCCCTCTGTGCAATTGTTAATTAAATCCATCCCTTATTGTAGAGCCTGCCTAGTCTCTTACCCATTCTGCTTATCTGTGATACCAGATGATGCTCAGTAATTCATGGCCAACCTGCTCCCACCTTCAATAGGGCCTCCTGTGCACTGACCTTAACCAGCTTCACCTTTTCATTATTCCCAAGGAGAATGGAGCCCTGGAGGCAAGAGTTTTATCAACTTTTCCTGTTGACCAGATGATGGTTCAGTGATAAATAAGGGGAGTGTGATTGAGCTGGATGCCTCCCACATGCTGTCACTCCCTGATCCTTTCTGGCTCCCACTGCTCACTTAAGGCAGAGCTGTGCAGGGAAAGCGGACTGTCCTCGAAAGGCACCACAGGCTGCACCCACTGCTGTCAGGCAAGAACCACTTTTGCCTAGCCGGGTAATGGATAGGCAATGGTAATGCCATTGTGTCAGCTGAAAAAGTTCTGTGCTTGGTACTGAGCTATGCCACCTGCGAATCTCTTCACCCTACTGGTAAGGCTGATATACAGGAGCTGGTAGGAATATTTTCATAGCTGACAAGCTGTTTCCCATGAACAGCGTCAAAGATTTAAAAGCCACTTCTGCAAATGGGACTTTCTGGCAAATACAGACTAAGCAAATCTTTTATTATTACCATATGGCTAGAAATACTCCTAGAGTTCTCCTGGAAATGGGTACTGTACCAGCAGAAAGCAATATTCTGTTGGCCTGTGCATTGCCTCAAGGGTATTTACTATGGTAATAAGATCAGTAATTCATCTCCTAAAATCACTGGGAGTACAAATGCTTATTTAAGTAGATGGTATCTTGATTGCAACTGAGTCAGGAGAGCTCTTAAAGCTGCCTGTTTAGGCTACAGATCTTCTGTTAAAGGCAAAGGGCTGGTAGTTTTTGGTAAATACAAGAACATTGTGTTTCACAGCTACCTTACATTTTCAGCAGTTTACAGTAGATGCTCAGCACATCCCTTGGCAAAACATGTGGGTACAAATATGTCAGGAAATTATGCTATTGAGTTGAGTTTTTAGCTCTTTATTTTCCATAGCACTGTATTTGAAAGTGAAATAAATCATTCTCCATCTCCAAGTGGCTGGTTAGAACTAATCCATGCTCCAGCAGCACATGGAGCCACCCAAACCTTGTGCTTGGGGGCACAGAACCAAGATAAATTAAGAGACAACCTCGGCCTAGAAAAATGGAAGATCTGGGATTAAAAAAAAGGCTTTATCTCAGAGTAGGCCAGTATTAGAGAAGCAGTTTTTGTTCCAGCCTCCTATCTGCTAGCCTGCAAATTCAATGGGCCACTTCTCTGGAAGTCCTGGAGGCAGAAATCTTCAGTCTTGCTCAACTGCTTTTTGTTGTTTACAAAGCTGATCAAGAGGCACCATGGTTTTATGGCAAGGGCATCAAAATAGGAGTTTAAGGACCAAGTTTCTAATCCCAAATTCTGCTGCAAGAAGTCTTCATGGAAGGGATGATAAAAGCTAGAAATACAGATTCATCAAATTGTTTTATTTGAGGAAGGCAGTCGTTTGACCTCTGAGAATCCAAAATCAGTGGCTGTCACGCTGTTCCAGGAAAGTCTCAGGTGCTCCATAATGATTCACATTGGTGATGTGGCACTGAAGGTGAATCACTAGAAAAACTGAGCTAGAAGTGCCTAAAACAGCTGTTCTCTAGTTTGCCAAGAAGCCTTAATGAGGACATGTGGCCGAAACGGAAAGCATTAGCAGTTATTCCACAGAATGTTGTTCTGTACTTTAACTTCATCAATACTGTTCCTTCTTTGCACAGTTATTAAGCTAAATATCACTGAGGCATGTACAAATTTGATGAGAGAAATGTTTGTTTGTGTTCTCTATGTATTTCAGAAATTAAAGATTTTTCAGCAGGCACAATTCTGCCTTGTGAGCCAGAATTTTCACTCTAATTTTTTCTGCAGTCATGGAGCATAACAAACATTTGAAATAACTTTTACCAGCTTGATCACTGTTGTCAGACAGAGTATATATGCAAATGAAACCAATAAATTTTGCTGAAGTTCTCTGGATTCCACCAGAATGTATGGAATTGTCTTTCAATAGTTAACAGCGCCTAACACTTATGTAGCAATTTCCATCCTCAGTGACAGGCTTATTAATCAATGCAACACCTCTGAAAGGAGCATTGCTATGTATTCCTATTAGAGTGTGAAATTTAAAATGTATGGATGTGCTCTGAAGTGTTGGTCAAATAGCCGAAGAAACCTGGGTTTCAGTTCTGGGAGTTTGTGGTTTCTGTCCCATGGTTAGGCCAGACTCCTTTGACACACAGACCCCTTTATGTGTTTAATAGGTCAAGCTCTGCTGGGTTTAGAGCCACACTTCAGCATGACCATGCTCTGACTTTGAAATGTGGCGATAACACAACTGGTTTTTATAATTGCTGCCTAGAGGACCTGAGATGGGGCTATTGCACACTGCTGCGATTTGCTCTCTGCAGCTTTGTTAAGACTTGAAGGAGCTGGAAGGTGTGTTTCCAGTGCACAGTAAATAGGGTTGTGCTAAATGACCCCAGCCTTTTTTCATGCTAATAGGGATGACAGTGTTGGGTTAACAAAGAAGTCAATCCTGACATAGCGATGATAATTTTATCTAGAATGAAATCCATTGAGTTCCCCCACCTCTTTTCTGTGCCTGCTATTGTAGGACACTAATGCTACTGCTGATCTGCTCTCCTTGCAGCCAAGAAAGTGTCAGATGAGGGTGTTTTTTGCCTACTATGTAGGAAAAAATAATATATATTCTATCCAATAAGCTTGGTTTGGGAAATGAGTTTTTTTCACTGCTACTAGGTCTGCAGAAGCCACCAGGCAAGTGCACTGAAAAAGGCCTCCTATAAAGGGTATAATGAAAGACAAACCATTTCAGTTGGTGACTAGAGGCATATCAATAAAAATCACCTCCCGCATATATCAAGTGATTGATAGCAAGTTTTAGAGCTTTTTCAGTTCCCTGGTAGTGCCATCCAACTGCAATAAAACACATGGATTTCTCTGATGCCCTTCCAGATAAGCCCCCCCTCCCACTGCATGTAAGATGAGCTTCAAGAATTTAAAAAAAAAGGTACCGAGAGTTATTACTTTTAAGTAGCTCAGTCCATTGCTTTTAAGGGTGACAATATCTAAACTATAGCAGGAGGGGAACTGTTAAACATCCCGTTGCTTTGCTCTGTTGGTTGGCCGCCTCTGAGACTTTGTCAGCAGCCTGATGTAAATCAGCCTGCTCAGGGGTAACAGCCTAGGACATGAGCCAGGAGAGAAGCTTTTGGGATGCCTAGAGGGAAGGTTCCAGATGAGAACAGCTACCTAAAAATTCACACCCCTGTGGCAAGCTCAGCAAGCATAGTCTCTGTGCTGGGTAGCTCGATGGGACAGACCAGGGCCATGGGCCAAGTGGCGATGGCTCCCACATACCTACCTGCAAGGCCTAGGCTGCAGTCCCATTCTCACTGCCTGTCTCCTAGAGAGCTAAATTGTGGGTACTGTCCTTGGTTAGGGTGGGTGCTTGTAGCTGCTCCTCTCCCATGTGGATGCTGCATCTGGCCCTTAGTGCATCTGGTGCTCAATCTCATGCTGTGTCTAGGAACCAACTGCTTGTGTTGGAAAGGACTCTATGTTTTGAGGATTTGTGCATCCAGACGTTGTGAAACCTAAAAGTTATGGAAGTATTATATGAGTTTTTATGATCTAGTTTGTATCCGTTTCATTGCCTCATGTTCATGGAAGTCTTGTGTGAGCTGCTGGGAGCCCAGAAAACCTGGAATATTAAGGGGCTTCTGGGAAACTCTTACTGAGATGAATTTTATAGTTAGATGCTGTTTCTTCTCGCCAAAGAAGGAAATCCAGGCTCATGAGACTCTAAGACCTGGGAAAGCTTTTTGAAAATACCAAGGTTGATCTGCTTCATCCACACGCAGCCTGTTTAGAAATTGGTTCCAGCTATTTGGCTGGGTTTGGATCTGGGTCCAAATATCCCTTAGTTTAAAGGGATCTTTATGTGCTAATTTCAATATGATTTCGATCACTGGCTTAACTGGTTGAGGGCCTACACTGCGTTTTAAAGCACAGTTTTAGTTTGACCTATATGTAATGTAAAGATGGGTATTAACAAGGAAGTCTAAATTTCTGGAAGTCTCTTTCAGTAGTTCTTATTAAATTCACTGCTCCAGCATAATGTAGGTTTCTGTTCTAATCATAGCATTGCTGTACTTGAGCATGGCACATCAAAGGGGGTACCTTGCTCTCATAGCACAATCCTCCTTAGGTTCACTCACTCTGGGGACCCACACCAGATTTCCCCAGTTCTGCGCACAGGCCAGATTTTCAGCTCCCTTTTAATCTTTGGCAATTTGAATTTATATGGAAGACTTACAGGTGACAGTCTGGCTACATTGAGACAAGTAGGATAGAAACCATGTCAGAACAGTCCCTGAAAGTCCTACGATGTGCTTAAAGCATTTCAAGAGAACCCTTGATCCAAAGTATCAAAGGGTTACAGTAAGATCAAGAAGAATTAAAACTGATGGTGTGCCAGAAATCACGTGCAGCACAAGGTCATTACTCACCCTCGTTAAAGCGGTCTTAGTACTGTGGCCTGATCTGAAGCTTAATTGAAAAGTTTCAAATGATGCATTATAACGAAGACAAGACAGCCACTGCCCATTTCACGACCTCTGCTAAAAAAGGCAGATCGGTAATAGGGCAGAAATCTAAGCAATTGCTTGAGGATAATCAAGACCTAATGAGGTATCTACTTCAGTCTTTCAAAGGCGGAGGAACCTCTCCCTGTTGCTGGAGAGAAAGCAAAGGCTGATGTGAGCAGGTTCTTGCATCCAGGGAACGGGCCACTTGGCCAAGGTAGTCGCAGTCCTCAGCAGCGGAGGGCAAACAAAGGGCAATGCTGCATCTGTAGTGAAGGTTTTCAGTTGTACAAAAGTTTAGTGCCATGGTTTAGGACAGCTTCCTCTCAGTTGCCTTCTTTTGCAATCACTCTCTGTTACCACAGACCTTGACCCAAAATGATCATAAGGAGCCCATCAGGTCTGAACTATTAGTTGTGTTAGGAACCAAGACAGTGGCAATAGAAGACAGCTGACTGCTGATGTTATCAGTTTTCCCTAAAAATTCACAACCCCCCTGTTGATGTTCCACTTGAGCATGATAACAAACTGCAAGTCATATTACCCAAAGAAATCAAGTATCTCCTTGTCATCTTCCTCTTTTTTTGTTTTATTATCTGGTCTAGCAGAGAGGTCAGTGCCCATATCCACACAATTATCTCCACATCCAGCTGCCAGATTGTGAAAGCTGCTCTTCCTGGGCTACTGCTTGGGCAGCCATATTAAAGCTGCCCGATGAGCAGCTACAGCGTGGAATCACCTCTCAGTCTGCAGAAGCCAATGTTTTTTCGTCTTTCAAACTAGCCAGCTTCCCCGTTCTAACCTCTATCTGTAGGCTTTGCTTTTGTGAGGAGAGGGTGCCTCTCCAGATTTGTATCTGTTTGCTGAGCAGGTTAGCTTGCTGTTCCTAATCTCTCCCGTTTTGATAAGATCTCCCTCCTGTCTTGAGATACACCAGCCATGGGAAGCTAGACCAGACAAAAACATTGTATAAGGTTTCGGGTTCAGTGACAGCATAGGGCCTTCAGTGATGGACTTACTTAAAGGCATCAGGCACAACGACAAGTTAGAAAAACTGTTTAGCAGCATGGGCCATTTTCTTTAGCCTTGAAGTTCCTCCCTAATTTTAAGTCAAAATCAAAGTACCTGCTTTTTTTGCAATGAATCCTGCTTCAATTATCTTCTGCTTTTTCATGTAATTTCTTTAAACTGTAAAAACAGAGACTGAAAAAGAGAGAAAGCTAACATAAAGAAAAAGTTATAGTAAAATAACTAAAACCCCATTTATGCAGCTCTTTGGATACTTGTCTTGAAGACCATGAGAGGTACAACTGGCTTCACTGGGACTCTCTTGGGCTTAGTGTTAAACCATGTGTTTTGCTGAAGTGAGACCTTTAATATATGACATATGGCATCAGCTCTACAAAATATTACTGGTTGGCTGACAGCCCTGCATCTGTCTGTTGCTTGCAAATTAATACTGTAAGTCTGTGTGGGTAAATAGGTTGTCATCACCAGCACCCGTGGTCACTGCAGGCTGCACCCACAAGCCTAAGCACTCTGTGTCGGTACTTTCCTCGGGAGGGATTTGTGTGTTAAGCTGCTGGTGCTATACCCATGAAAGCAGTGGCTGAGCAGACCTGCCTGGGGAGGAAACACTGCCACTGTGCTTCCAGGTCTCCGAGGAGCTTTGGGACAGCATGGGAGGACAGGGCACTGCCAGCTGCTGCATGAGAGCTGCCACAGTGTCTGGCTGGGCTCTGTATGAGCTGGAGCCTGCTACAACATCAGCAGGGCACACAGTGAGAAACAAGCTGCCTGTACCAGCCTGAAGGTACAGTGTCAAGAAGCATTTCTTAATATATTATTTCTTTTTAAGAAACAGTGATTGACTTAGCCAGTTACACAATTTTTTTTACTCATCTTGTATATAAAAAAGGGCAAAGTGGAAGGATGCCTGCTGCGATTCAGGAACAGGGACCAGTCTGCTCTTCTCAGCTGTCTGCAAATCTCAGTTAGGGCTCATCTTTTTGACTTCAGGATTGCATTTTCCTCATCTGTTGCAGGGATTACAATTGCCCATGATTTCCCTGGGTCATTGCAGCATTCAGACAACTCATTGAGTCTCCCCTGCTCACCTTACAATATCTTGGGTTAGAGAAAGTGAAGGCCAGTCTTAATTTGTCTGTTGTACAGGTATTGTATGCATATGTGCATGTGGTGCATGTGTGATGGGCCATGAGCGGTGGATTGACCACTGCTGGTTTGGCTATGAAGGATAAGAAAAACTTTCAAAGAACTGAAATGGGCTGTTGTGGGGGAAGGTAGGAGGGCGAGAGTGGCTAGTGTGTTGTTCTACCTCTATGCAACCCAGTGTGTTTGCTGAGTTTTAAGTAATGAGGGAAGAAAAAACCTCTGACATTCTTTTTTAAAATGCAGATGCTGAAATTCACGTGGCAAAAAATAGGGCAGTTGAGTTAGCAGTATCTGATGAGAATATGAGAAGAGTAATTATTGTATAGTCCTATTAATGAAATTGTACTGCAGCACAAAAGAAAAAAGATAGAAAAGTCACCAAAGAGAGCCTGGTGAGTTACTTCAGGGAACGAACAGCTTCTATTATATGAATAGAAATATCAGCTTGTTAGCTTAGCAGAGAGCTCTGGACACTTATGGAAATTCAAAACATTTCCATATATCCCTGTCCAGGATGGAATTAAAGTGTTGTAAAGCTTCCCTGGAAGCCAACATTTATCTAATATGTAAGCATATTTAGATTTCATTTTGAAATGGTTGTTAAAGGCTATCCTTTGGCTGCACTCTATCCTTCATTCTGACTTTTTTTTTTTTTAAATTATTGAACTCTGAGATTTTTATGCTAAGAAAAAATGTGCTTTCAGAACCAGAAATGCCTGAATGACCAGTTACAGCATGTACTAACCCTGAGAGATATCCACTGAATCTGCTCTCCTCCTCCAATTTACTTGCTGTTTTGCCAATCATGCCTTGCATTAATGTTCTACACTTAGCTAAACTGTGTGTTATAGTTTAGATCTATTTTTGTTTTGTCTAAAAAATTTCCAAATTGGCATTAAGTATTCAAGATGTAATCTCCATAGCAGGAAACTAGTTATCAGATTCATATAACTGGGCAATAGAAATAACTTTGAGCAGAATACTTTTTTTTTTTTTTTTCTGTCTTAGAATTAATTTAGAGGGAATTTAAGGCCTGTGAAAGGTGCTGGATTGCAACATCAGAGAACTGAAACTACTATTTAACCACAGAACGGTTACAGGATGGGAGATGGCTTTACAAGATTCCCCATGAGGGTCGACAAAATATTTGTCTCAGGTTTGGTGCCTTTCATCTAGCTGGAAAAAACAAGCTTTCATGTGTTTCATTAACAGTTGTTCTCAGGTTGTTAGCGTTCACCTGGGTGGTGGAGAAAGCCCTTCTGTAAATAGGGGGGGATTTTGCATTTGTGATTACTGTCTAACATTTATAATATGGTTAGACCTAAAAAACTAGAAGTAAATCTAGTTTTTGTTTGTCTACAGTTGAGTTGGCACATTGCTGTAAGTGACCGTCCTAGGTCAGAAATTCAAAGCACAAGGTGTGTCCATCCTTTCCTTGCCCTATGCCACAGAGGCAGGCAAAGCTGGAGGGGAAGGCAGGGTTGGATGCTGTGACCTGCACTCCACTGCACACTCTGCCATCACCCTTGTGATGCCCCCAGACACAGTGTCACTGTGCTCAGACCCCTTCAGAGAGGCTCTTAGGCCCATGTTGTTCTATTGCCACTTGTTCATCAGAAGCAAGATGAGAGTGGCAGGCTGTAAGATGCCATTATTGGCATCCATGCGTGGCAGATTCAGGGTCCCTGTTTTTGCCAGCACTTCCACAATGGTTATCTCTGAAGTCCACGTGTAGTCTGCATGGTTTGAATCTCAGCTCTTATTAGTCAGGCTGCTATTAGACTGTTGCGAACAATATCATATGTGCTACCCAGTAGTCTTGCCAGCTGCAGGAGACACTGAAAAGCATTTTTCATGATGCATGTTAAGCTTCAATTTATATTTGCGGCTTAGTTAAATTACTATGTTTGGTGTTGATGACTTTTACTGACTTCACGAGGAGGGGGGAGTGGTGAATTGGTGAATTGCCTCAGGGAAGTTTTTACTAATTTCTCTCAAAGGGAGAGACCTTCACAGTACTGTCTGCCTCCCAGTGAACTTATCAGAAAAAGAAAATCACCCTTTCCATGATTTGCATATGCCTGGTCTCATAGGTGAAGGGTGGCCTACCCACATGGGACATCCAGCAGGCTGTCCACCGTGGCTCTGCTGCTTTCACAGCAAGGCCAGCAGAAATACATCCATGGCTGAACAGATTAATAGGCTTGTTACTGTAATGCAACGTCAACTTACAGATGAGCCCACTAGGAACCAGTTAAAAGTCTTTTCCTCTGAAGCCACATTCTTCTGCTGGTTGTGGTATGTTGGACAGAGGCTGCATTCCCTCGCACTGGAATTTCCTGTATTAGCACTGCACAGGAGTGGATTTATTTTGTAGTCCTTGAGATTTCCGAGCTTCATGGATTTCACAGCCTTTATGCGCCATGAAACAAAGATCCAGTTTCTACTGCAGCATTGTAGAAAGGATGTGCATCTGCTAACTTGTTGGTCTTTCTAAGACTGATGCCCGTCAAGACCAGAGATGACCCGGTCTGGGATTATCTCACTGAAGACTGACATGGCTCTCATATAGTTTACACATGCATTTTGCACTGATTTTTGAAGCTAAAAGAAACATTTCCTTGGTTGGTGTCAATTTGTACCCTAATATACTGCTGACAGAGCTCATGTTGCTTTTGTTGTAGCAGGAATATGGTGGTTACAGTCTGTAAAACATTAAACCATGTCAGGATACAGGCATCCTGCTTCAATATCTCCCACCTTAAACAAGTCTGACATCGTCTGAGCTTGAGGGCTCAATACTGTAAAGACAATGTTATAGGTTCATTTGTGTTTAGGACTTTTTAGGGAGGCCAATGGACTCTTTCTCTTTTCTAAGACTCACCTGACTTCAGCTCAGCTATGGTTTTCCTACTTCTTAACTTAATCAAAATTGCATTTCAGATATCTGACCCCCAAATTTACAGCTTTATTTAAATGGAGACAGGTTATGTAAGACTTTCTGCATAGAAATGTGTAATATATTACACTATATTGCATTTTGTAGAAGAGTGGAAAATATCTGTTTGGTTTTGGAAATACATTATAGAGTTATTCTGATGCCAAGTTTTTCATTGTTCTAGTAATGTCTTCCTGATCTGCAAGCTTTTAAAAGTAAATCATTAGACTGTTGCAAATTTTAAAAGCATATATCCAAGAAATTTTGCATTGTGGTGTTGAGTCAGGAAACGAAGTGGCAGCTGTGATTCTGTGTAATAGGTTTCTTAAAATTGCCCCAGCCCATCTCTTCACCCCCTCTCCTTTATGCACTTTCCCACCTTCAATTGCTCTTATTGAGCCAGTTTGCCAGGGGCTCTGAAAGACTGTTGAAGTGGACTGAAATGCTCAGTTTTCCCAGTATTCGTACTTTATGACTAACTACATCATTGGTTTAGGATTTTTTAATCTAAGTAAGGATACTTTCCACATTAATTGCATGCTAATTAACATTTTGCTTTGCGGAGGATTAATAGTATATGAAATATAGCCCTACCCCAGCTACTTCTCTCCTATACCTGCAGCCCAGAAAACTGTTTTCTTTTTTCCAAAGATGACTGTTGTGCTTCCCAGCAGGCTAATGTGAATTTTCAGACTTGCCACAGAGGTCTACAAATGGCCAGTCAAGTCTCACTCAGCCAAACCTTCCTGACAGAGTCTTTCTTTTATATCTTTACATTCTTTTTTATGAAATTTGCCTTAGTAATATGTCCCAAAGTGTCTTAGTTGGGCAATTTCACCACCCTTCCCCTAGAGGAAGACTGCCATCCTTTCCCTCCTGCAGCTCTTGTTAACCAGAGCAAGAGGAGGACAGAGCACTGGCTGATCTCATCTCTCCCAAGCTCTAAATTAATTTGCAAAATGCTGTGTTTTTTTATAAAGTGTGTGAACTTACTCTGTGTTCTTAAAACATGAATTAATGCTGTGTTTTCATCTGTATGGCCTTGGTATTTATCCTACTTTATACACAAGTTTTCAAAGCTATGTGGCAAGCATGGTATGAAAACAAATCACTGTTAAAGCAATGATCTTAAATTTTCTGTGAGTCTCACTGATAAGAAGTTTGCAGCAGTCCTTTCCTGTGACACCCTTATTGGTGCTGAGGTACTGGCCAAGCCATCACACTTGAGTGGACATGTCTCAAAGCACTAACATGAATACTGAAAAGTAACTGAAGGCCAAAGAGAGCAGTAAGAAACAGCTGAGCCATGGTGCACCACTCCCTATAGCTAGAGTTAGGTATGCTCGGGCAGTGTGCTGCTGAGATCCATCTGTGTAAATACAAACAGAATGATAGTAAAGTTTGACATTTTAATGGAATTCTTAATTTTTCCTCTCCAAACTTTATTCTCATCTACATTTGAAACTATCTGGCCTTTAAATCGGGATTTAGTATTGCTCCATGCAGTATCCAGGAAGAGCTCAGGTTTGAATTACCTGTTTAAAATTCCTCTTGTTTTATAATTTCAGCTAAATACTTTTAATCACTTCTTGTTGTGAGCCATGAAGCTTCACATCACTGAGAAGCTTCAGTCTAGAGGAAGCTGCACTTCAGTGCCAAGAGAAATAATAATTGGATGGATGGAAAGCGTCTGGGATTGATGTGGTTTAAAGGTGCTGTTCGTGCAAGCTATTATCAAGGAAGGAGTTAGGGAAGAGATTCACTCTTAAAATGCAGGTGCTTTCGTGCTTTCTCTGACAGATGTGTTCCAATAGTGTTTTGAATTCTGTTTAAAATTTGAAAGAGCTAAACCTTCAGGCTCTTCTCTTCCTTTCTTAAATTCACTTCCCTGTTTAGATGAAAAAGAAACATTTTGCAACTTACTTTAAACTTTCTTCAAAAGAACTGCTGGAAAAGGAACATTCATGTGAAGCACATAAACTGTAAACGAATGTTAAGGACAGCAGACGGAGTGATTTTAAATGTGCTAATGGACGAACATTAGACTGTAGAAATTTACCTAAAAGAAAACCTCAGATGTGGAGGGACTGCCAGGTGGGGATAAAACCCCAACGAATGAGCCATATCACAGAAAAGGGTTACCAGAGTAAAGAGCTGCACATGTGAAATAAACACTGAAATGGGGAAATAGCGCTAGCAAAGATAATGGAAGATAGAGAACATTTTGATCAAGTAACTGAGGGAAGAGCATGTAAATACAGGCCATACCAAAACCACAAGCTCTTACCATGGATATTTCTCTCTCTTCCTCATCTCATTCAGGCATTTTTCCCCCTACTAATAATGGTAGCTTAACAGAATTAATAGTATTAATGGGCAAAGCTCTTTCCATCTAAATGCGCAACAGACTTTTTCTCAGTGCTTTTTCAGATGTTTTCAGGTGTATACTTGCCTTGAAATTTCTGACTAACTGTTTTCCTCAGATAATATTTAATTAATTTTGTTAGGCCTCCTGGCGGTGGTCACTTTCTCTGGCTGTGTGGAAGTAGCAAAGCAAGTGGGTTGAGGTTTGCATGATTTGTGAATATGAAGGGGAAAAAAGGTCTAAAAAAAAATACCCCACAGGAAAGAAATAATGGGCAATATGTTTCCTTTTGAACTTTTTCAAATCAACCTCTGGAAAAGGTGTCATAAAGCCCCCAGAAATGAGTAACAGCACAGGGACAAAGAAAACTCTGTTACAGATGTCCCTGCAAGTCTATGAGCAAATTGTTTTTTTCTAAATAACTCCAGAACATAACATGGCCTTAACAAGTTTCCCAGGACAGGAACTCCTAGTTTATTGCTTGCTCACATTGTCATCAGAAATTAATTTTGTCCCTGAAAGACAAATTGGCTGGTAGCTTATGAAGTTAAATGGAAAGAACAAGTGAGCATCTGTTTCTTCTGCATTTTGTCTCCTTGGTGTCTTACATATAAATGAATCAGAGTGTTCAAACTTAAATTAAGATCTTTGGCTAGATAAACAGTTAAAACTGGTTCCCATAGCTACCTCTCACACATAGCTGTGATTGCATTATAATCCCCTAGTAATCAGGTCTAAATGAAAGAAAGATGATAAGGGTGCTATTTTCAGTTTTCAGTACTGATTTTTATTAGCTCTCAATCAGATCAGGACTGCTTTGCCTTTCATCACATTGTGGCAGTGTTTGTAGAATCATTAGAGTAATAAAGTGTAAATCTTACTGAGGTGCATTTTTCTTGAGGTGTTTTATATAACGAAAACTCTGAAGATTACATTGGCGGCTACAGGAAAGATTTGTTTCTGCAACTAAAGTGAGGATGTAATGTACGCTATATTCATTTATTCTTTACCCAGGCGAATACCTAATGAATTACCTTGCCGAGGTAAAACAAAAAAATAAAAATATCCAAAGAATCAGCTTGTCTGAACATGGTCCTAATATACTGTATATTGCAAGTACTGAGTTTAGTCGTTTTTTTAATTTGCCTTATTATCTTGTATCATATCTCTCCCTGTGCATTACCATGCACAAATGAATTACAGGCAAAACCACAAGCATTGCTATTACCAGCCTGCTGTTTTTAGTAAACTAGCGCAGCCCTATAAAACATCATGTTGCAGCAATATATAAGTATTTATTGTAGAGTAAATTTCAGCTAAACAAAAGCACACAGCAAGGCCTGATCGTGCTCATAGGAGAGGCAACAGCAAAGCTTGAGTTTGGCTCATACATCATTTGTGTCTCACCTGCACCCTTGATTTGCAGTCTCCTTTGAGGTAAATTTTACTTAATAGCTTTAGTTCTAAAAGGTTCCTGACTGCCAAATTTAGAGGAGACTTCACCCAGCCCTCCAAGGTGTTCCTGGGTGTTTCTGCAGGCAGAGCTATCCTTAGCCCAGAAATTGCCTTGTGTGGTGTTGCGGGATTGTTCACAGAGTTTGCAGGTGTGCCCCACATTTGCAATTAACTCCCAGTTTAATACTGGAGTGATTTTACTTTCCCATAGCCTTTTCTTTTTTAATATCTGGTGAATGTTACAATGTATCATACTATAGCATAGCTATTAAAGTGCCTCCCCATTTAAAATATATTAATTTTATGTACTCTATATTTAAATGAGGAGTAAACTGTCCCAGTAATTCAGTGTTAGATATTTATAGTTGTCCACATGACTGCAGCGTTATTAGGTAGCAACAGAAATTAGTCAAAATTTGAAAAAGAAAAAGCAAACAAACAACTTTTTGGTTTCTTGTTTGAATTTAATGTACTTGATGTAGAACTATGCGTGATATTAACAAGTTATACTTACTTTCTGTTCTATAAAAGATGAATCTGTTCAGCTGTCAAATAGTGGTGATTGCATAGTCCAAGATATCGTCTGATGTTAGGACGTGGAATGCTGTAGGACATTTAATGTATACAAATTTATACCTGAGATAATTAGATATTGGTAGTTGCATCAGGCAAAAAAAAGAAGAAATCAGTTCATATGATGCTATAGATAAGGAAACAAAATTTATCTTTCACATTTTAATCTATTAGGCAGAAAGGTTCTCAGTCTAAAATGATTAATTTGCTACTAATATTTTAAACTACATAAAGTTCAAATTCAAACTCCCTTTCAAGGCAAATAAGCAAAGAGTGTATTTTGGCCAGAAAGGTTTTGTGTGTGTTTGTATGTTGACACGCAAATGTAATATGTCTGGAAGATGTTGCTATGTCTAATGACACAAAAGAGAGTAAATTGTAGAGCCTGATTATCAACAGATAACAAGACATACTGTATATAAATAAATGCTCGGCATCAAAACCCATTATTGGATTAGCTATATAATCATGTTTCAGGCTGTAAGTCTGTGCTGACAAATGAACACTTTTCATTTGGCTCAAGGTCCTCATCAGCAACGGAACTAATTTTACATTCTCACCCATTAAGTGAATAAGATGTGGAAAAAGCTGTCTGCTTTTTGAAGTGTAAATTTGCTGCTACAGGCTGTGCAGACCAAAGCTCTTTTGAAGCAGTGAAATGAGATCATCTCTAGGGACATGTGAACCTGACAAAGTTTAGGTCATTTCTGTGGAAGGTATGGCGGGGGGGGAGCCATTTGGATATGGTTTCAGTAGTGACTTATATGGGGCAATTTGGAAGATGCTGAACTTTACAAGCTTTTTGTTCAAATTTGTGAGAGAACTTGAACTGGAAGCACAGATGCAAGCTTTCAACCCTCGGAAAGAAACCTCCATAAACATCTGAACTGAGTACTTGGCCAGCACAGTTTGGGAGTGTTAAGTAGGCCGTGTGCTGAGTGTCCTGCTCAGCAGAAATTAATCAGTTTAGTTTTAGGAGCTGGACACTTCCCCTGCTTTCCCTTCTCTATGTGCACACACACATAAATGGAGATCCAGGAACTAACTTGGACCTCTTTCTGGAAAAGGTGCTGGAGGTGAAGGAAGTAGACCATCACATCTTACTTTCCACCCCGGGAAGTACCCCAGGAGAGAGGAAAATTGCAGCTCTGTACCTCATCTGGCTGCCAGCCCCACAAGTTGCAGTGTGGCACCAACTTTCACTTGCCCTCTGGAAGCCCCTGTTTGCAGGAGAGCACATTCTGCCTGTGCCTGTGGAAGAGAGGGATGGTGAGCATGGAGTCCAGCATGGACAGAAGGGGAAGGGGAGAGGACTCCTCAGAGGGCTCAGTAAGAATCCCTGTAGTCAGCTAGTGCAAGGGGCAGGATTGCAATAAACTGTAGCCCTTCCATGCTAGGGAGCGGTGTAGTGATGCACCACAATTCCAGAAAGGGTGGTGATGATTTTGCTGACACCAGCTTAGAAGAGAGTCTTGAAAATCATTTGACTTTTTAGATTTCCAGACACGCAAAACAGTGTTTAACCACTGTTTAGGATCATGAAAAAAATATCCTCAGGCTGTCGCGTCTCTAACCACAATGCTTTTAATTTGCAAACCAACTAAAAATTAAGATAGGCTTTGATTGTTCATTTGTTAATTTGATTTCCCCCCTTCTCTTTGTTTGCTCACTGGACCATCCTTGTACAGCTTAGGCTTTCAGTCTTTCCTTGAAAAATCTGCAGTTGTTTCATCTACCAATTCCTGATGTCTTGTAGCCCACCAGTAGTCTGTGGACCACAAGCTAAGAAATGCTGTGAGAATCCTGTATAGTGCTGTGTGGATATAACAAAATTAAAGAAAATTGCAGAAAGCCCAGGCTGGCATATTTGCATGAGAATATACATCCTTGATATGCCCCTGTGTAAATGGGGCTAGTTAAATCTTAGTTCAAGCACCTTGAGCATATGGTTTTGAAATTGTTTTTCTAAGAGTAATGGCTATCAAAGAGTAAAGATGTTTGTCAGGCACTTGTATAAAGCAACAACAGGTTTTTAAAAATATCCTCTAGGCAAACAATTGCACTGCTTTCTCCCACAGTGTTTTTAACCATATGTATTAATACCATGTAGGAACATCTGACCGGCAGAACTGAACAGAAACCTAGGTGGGTAACCTCTGTGGAATCTTTGCCTAAAAAATAAATTAAAATAAAGTCAGTTGAAAGAAGGATTTTTAACTCCCTTCCCTGAGTTTAGCTTTCTGGCTATGATTCTGCTGATGTGCCCACTACCAGGCTTAGTTGTCTACTTCCCTGAGCACACAGACAGGGTTTTTGGCCTTTAGAACAGCCTGTCTGCAGTCAGCATCGATTATTCAGGACCTCCCCTTCACTTTACTTGTCAAAATAAAGCTGTTCGTAGTACTTCTCTACCTCACTGGCATGTTATGAAAGTTAATGAGTTAATGTCTGCAAAAGACTTTGAAAGTATGAAATGGTGTGGAAGTTCTAAGTGCTGTGTTGTGAAGGTCTCCCTTTCCCCAGCTTAGGGCAGAATGAGTTAAAGTTAGCCAGAGGGGATGAGAGAAACAAGAGAGACTTTATGAGTGTATCAGGGGAAAAGGAAATACTGAAGAGAAAATAGACCCATTAGCAAATGAGGAAGGAGATGAAGTTAATTATGATTTTAAAATGGATGAGCAATAGAACAGCTTTTTTTTTTTAAAGAAAAAATCAGTCTTTAACAAAAATAATAAGGACTGACAATTAGGAAGAAGCGAAGGCCTTGTGAAAACAGGTGTTTGATTAAAAAGCAAGGGGGAGAAAACTTGTAAAACATGAATATATGTAAATGAGCAGCTCTAGATAAAACTCGTCTCAACAGCAATGCAAAGCTAATGCACTTTCCCAAATATTTACAGGTAGTTTGGAAAAAACATGACAGACAGGGAAAAAGTCATACCAGGGGAAAAAAAAAAAGCAACAACAGCCACAAAAAAGCTAATGATGTTTGGCAAAATAGTGCTAGTGGTTGCTTGCCAGCAAGTATTCATTTTTACTAAAAGTGAGAAGCGCAACTGGAGTGAGCAAGTGTCATGTCTGTTGGGTTATGAAGCCATGCTATACAAATGAGGTTTTGGTATAGAGTTATAAAATACAGCAATAAGAAACCCAATACGCGTTGGGTCAGATCCAGAATTGTCGCTCTGCCTCTTTACACCAGCAGGTCTATTTGTACCATCTGAACTTCAGTAAATCATTTGACAAAAATACCTTGCAAAATTGTGTCTGAGAAAAGAAATCCAAGTTGGCTTTGATAGGAATGGTGTCATTTGGGCTGGAAATGGCAGTATGAGGCCACATAGAAAGTGATCTGAAGACAAAAATTAAAATAGAGTCTGGTTGTAAATATGTTATGATTATTTCAGCATAAAGAATGATTAAGACATAATTATAAAAAGAAAAACAAGTTACTGTGTGAGCAGCAGAATTAGGGCACCCTGGTTTGCAGTGTGTTTAGATGCTGTGATTGGGTTCTCTGGTGTCTAATAGGTTTCCTCTGTGACAGCCCTCCCAAGGTGGGGGTGGGCTGGCACCTCAATGGGGGCATTGTTAGGGGTGCACTTTGTGATACCTGTGATAGCCCTGTGTGTTTCAGACCTACACAACCCTCAAATACAATGGGATCAAAATGGCCAACCTTTTCCAAAGTTACTCTCTCTTACCCTGAGAGGGTGACCACATCTCCCACATTTATTTATTGGGAACTCAAATTTTAAAGTCTTGTGATAGGCTAAATCCTGAGTGAAAATTGGAATGTCACAAATGAACAAAGGGCTCTGAATTTTGAGACTCTGACCCTCTCCTTTCTCTTTTTTCCAAAACACTGTGTCTACATGGATAGACTGCATACAGCTAACAGCTATAATGATCTTATTTTCATACCTACTTCTTAGCTACTATTTTAGAAGTGCTGCCCCCTCACCAAAACAACAAAGTATTTTTCCAAGGAGCTATTTTTTCTCTTTTACTGTAAAGCATTAAGGAAGTGTGGGGATTCTATTCTGATTATTTTGAAATATTTTTAAAACCACTGTTCAGGCTGTTGAATGCGTACACCCAGCTATGATCAATAAAATCAGAGAATGATGCATACAGAAGCTCAAACAGGTTAATTTGCCTATTGTAGGGGGATGTCAAAGCTAACTTACGGTTATTTATTATTTTTATTAGTTTTATTGAACCTTAAGTATAAAGCTAAATCTGCAGAATCTGCTTATGACAGGGCTATGTCTCCATTGCTTTACTGTGAATTGAAGTGAGGACCAGGGCATGAGATCTAGTCTGTAATTAAGAAGCATCACTGAGTTACATGGGGCATCCAGTAGCTACTTATATGAGGAGAGAAGGATGCAACTCTTTTTAAGGACATGAGAATAATGCTACAGTGCTTTTTTTTAAATGTCCAATTACTATTCTTCTCTAGTCATTAATACCAGAATTTTTAAAAGCTTCTAACCCTATTATTCACATTAAAAAAAAAAAAAAGTCCTACATGGTTTCACAGCAGTAGAGAGGTCACAGCACACAAGCATGCAGAAGCAGAAATCCCCTTAAATGGCAGGAACTGTGTAAGTAACACCTTGTACATGGTTTTGAGAAAAGTGACTTAGCAGTTTTCATAGCTGTAAATCTGGCTCACAGATGCATGGAAGTCCAAGTAGAAATATAATGCCCTGTTTACTATCAGGATGACAAAGCCCAGAATGGAAAATGTAGAAGGAATGGTATGAAAAAGCCAGCATATGTTTTGTAAGAGCAGCAAGGCTTAGAGAGCCCAGCTCCCACCTGTAACTTCTCCTCTTCCCATGGCTCCAGAACAATTTGTCTGTTTGGAGTGGCAGCTTTATGGTGGGGAGGATTAGTGCACCTTTAGAGCCCTCCTCCTCCTCTCCTCCCTTCAGGTCATATATCTGGGGAGC
Source organism: Pedionomus torquatus (assembly GCA_013398155.1). Lineage (NCBI taxonomy): Eukaryota > Metazoa > Chordata > Aves > Charadriiformes > Pedionomidae > Pedionomus > Pedionomus torquatus. The sequence goes on along the minus strand of VZRU01001293.1, from coordinate 582,305 downwards.
ATCCATTCACCTTCACCCGCTGCTGGGGTAGTATCGAGCGCGAGGAAGTGATTTGCACATGTCAATTCCTTCTGTGTTCTGTAGGGTCCTGGTTCCCCTCTTCCTCTGGTTTCCCTTCCAGATTTGCTTATTTCTTAATAGCACAATATAGTATGTTGTGAATGCACTGAGAGCCTAAAAAAGCAAGACAGATTTTATCGTTTGGACTGTAGATATCTAATGCCCATTATGGGCTGACTAAATTTAGTAGAGTGGCAATTCACCAGACTACTAAATTTAGTTAGGCCATCCGGTCATATCATTTTACTTAGCTTAATATTGGATATCATAAGATAGAGCCTATCAAACAGTATGGCTCCGGCTTCCCTAGCTGCAGACTATATTATCATTATAGCTTTTCAAAACATTCATGCTGACTTTTTTAAAACCTGGAAATTTTTTAGTTTGTATATTTCATTACAAGTTTGTAAAGATGGTCAAAATTAATTTGGTTTTCACTGAAAAGATCACTGTTTAAAAAAAAAAAAAAAGACAGACACTGCTGTTTTCATTCGAAGCAAAACCATTGACTTTCCCTGTTAAACTTTTGTTCAATTAGAACAAGATGAAGTTTATCATCAAAGCTAGGTAGACAAGGTGGAGTTCAATTTGGAGAGAAATTTTGCGCAATGTTTTTCATTGTCTTCCTGCATTTCTAGTTGCCACTGAATCCCAGTTCTGTTCCAGACAGGAAAAAAGCTTTATGAGAATCCAGACAACCTGGACTGTGACAGCAAAAAAGAGTGCTCAGTGCTGTAAATTCAAACTTGTCTTGTGCAGCATAAATGGGAAAGAGATCTTGGTAAGGATCCCATGTGCAACAGCTGGAGTTATGGCGATGGGATCAAATATGACTAACAGAATGGCATGTACAAACTCATCAGCCCTGCTATAATTCTTCCTTAGTATATGAAAAGAAAATTGCAGTAGCAATATTCTGGGAGTCTGCGGGCTTAATCTTTTTTGGTAGGCCTTAAAGGAAGCCAGTGTCTCTCTATCCCGAGTCAATCATTCCCTATCCAAGTAAACTGAACTGAGATCATCTAGATGCTGGTCTACGTTTCTAATGAGCTTTCACAGTAAAACAGGAAATAATAATCTTGAAAGGGGAAAAAAATGGTCAAAAATCAGCCAGGGAACATTTAAAGGTTTGTTCTGAACAAGCAGGGCTAAGAAAAAGGCCTGAGAAAAGTGTGTCCTGGGATCACTCACAGTTAAAGCACTGATTAATTAAGCAGAGGGTCATTCTTCAGAAAGACTCAAGGGCAGTTTTGGCCCTGGGGCTGTAATTTGGACACTTCTGGAGTTCTAGATACACTGAGCTATTCTGTGCAGGGCCTGTGAATATGTGCATTCTTCTGGCTGAACAATGGCATCTTTATTCAAATGGGAGTGACTAAGTAAGTGGCTGTCTCCTAATATGGGTGGTATTTCTTCCTGCTCTGCCTCAATCTCTGCTGCTTTCCCGTTGCCTTATCAGTGCTTTGTAGCACAACTTACAAAATGAAATCTATTCATAATGCTAAAAACCTCCCCCTTTTATAGACACAGGAAAGAAAGCCCCGAACGCTTACATATCCTCCAATTCTATGGCAGGGTGTTTACTTTTTTAAATGCAATTCTGCTTATCTGACGCTGGTTTGGAAATTAATAAAATGGTGCCTGGCTTTATTGTTTTGACTATGGGAAGGAAATTAATCCACAACTATTACAAGTGTTTGATCCAAAGGAACAGAGATATAACTACAGTTTCAAGAAACGTTATTCCCTGTTTGTCAGGTGTCCTAGTGCACCCGACATGTCTGATTTATTCCTCCCATGTTTAGCAGCAATACTGTCCAGGTAGATGATGCCCATTCATCTTGCTTTGTGTAGGTATTTCTTCAGGCTGGCTTTATTTATTATGCCTTAACTACTGTTTCTTCTTACTCACTAGGTTTAGCTCTGCCAGAGGTGAGAAAAGAGGTTGTTTGTCTGAAGAGACACGGGTGTGGTGAAAATACTCTGTGCCAGCCAAGTGAACCAAAACACTATCTGAATTACAAAGCAGGCTGGAAAACAAAATGTAACTGACAGAAGATCTGGACCCCACCTGTGCTAACAGACAAAAGGAATCCTGGGACCTGGCCATGTACAGCTCCGGTAGGTCCAGAGATGAGGACTGTGCCTCCCAAAATCCTCTCAGCAGCTCGCAGTGGCAGAGCGGGGTTTTGAGCATCACTGGATGGGGAAAACTAATGTCACTGTTTAGGCAATATTGCTTAGTATTGTTAATAGTTACTTCAGTGAGAACAGGCTCACTGTGAAACTGTACTGCAGAAATCTGCGACTTTGCTTATTATGGGGACGGGCTGTGGCACTGTGCACGCAACAGGCCTGTCCCAAAGCCCGCTGCAACTAAGCAACTGCTGCCAGAGTTAAAGGGATTGCTGGGGTGGGACAGACATGTTATTTGTTTCCACCAAAAAGCCACCTTCCAGCTGTATGTGCCTCCACAAATAGCACTTCCTGAAATGCTTCTGAACATCCTAGATCTGTATAAACACCAAAAGACACTGTACAGAGCACTAATTTGGTATTTCACACAAGTGCAATGTAATATAAAATAGATCTTATAGTGGAGACTGGCTTCCTTTTTCTCTGTGAGAGCCCCACCATGAGCATAGGCAGCCACTCTTTCTCTTCCCAGAGGCTTTTGCTCCTGTCCACCATCCTGCAGACCACCTCCCAGCAGACCAGCAGCCACACTGGCACAGTGCCTGGCACAGACTGGTACCTTTGGCCTTTGATGGAGATGTGAGTTTTCAGAAACCATGTGGCTATCATCTAAACTTCCACTGAAACACCTGGCAATCTTTGGGATGGGAACAAAATGGGGGGGGAAATGACTGTCACCATTATTAGCTGCTGGCTGTTATGTCCTTCTGACCTGCTAAGCAGTGTGTACTGCAGGAGAGGGCACTGAGTGGATCTGCCTCCTCATGACTGTGTGGAGAAGGAAGCCACGAGTGGAGCCCTGGAGGGGTCTGGAGAACAGAAGTTTTGCATTAGTGATGAGCCAGAGTCAGTTACTCATACTTGAACAATACCAGGCTCTGTGGAAGTTCAGATGGAGACCTGAAATACATGGCTTGGCAAAAGACTGCTGTTACTGTCACATGTCTGACCTCTGGAAAATAACATTAATTCAAAAGTTAAATGTGTTCATCTGACAGTGATGGAGTATTTCTGTTAAGGAGGAAATTTTTCAAAGGCGCAAAATCAACTTAGTAGTATGTTACAGTTGCCTCATTGACGTCCTACAGAAGGCTTGAGTGCAGCAGGTTTTGGGGTGCTTTCAGCTGCAGTGAGACACTCATTGCACTGAAGGGGTGGTCATGAGCCCTCACTAAAAGAGCTGCATTTCCAAAGAGGGTTCTGAAGATTCATGATCTTACTTGACATTTTAAATACAATTACTTAGGAAATTATTTCTCCTGGTTTAGTTTCCAAGTAGGCAGTTAGACCTGGCAGAGACATAGATCTCGTAGCTGGTTTTGAAGTGAGAAAGCAGCATTGCCATAATTCTGGAGATACGCCTTTCTTTTCTGAATTACATTGGCAGCTCATGATACCAGCATGTCAAAATGACATTCACTCTATATTACACAGAGCGTATAAAAGCTTGTGTTTACATTTTGTCTCCTTTGCCCTTTTCAATTTTGTTTTATTTTTTTATAGTTATGTAATTTAAGCAGTACATATTTGGGGATGTTTTTTTCCATGCCTTGTCTAGCTTTATGACTTGTTCTGGCTGAGGCATCCTACATGATTTAATAGTACAAGAAATATAGGCTAGCACATATGTATGTAATTGTTCCACAGTGAACCAGTCTGTCTGGAGCACTGGGGAAGATATACATTAATACTTTCTTTAATACTATTTATAGACCAAATTGCTAGATCTACAAATAATGCAAAATATTAGGAACTGCAACAATAAGGCTTGTGCTAGTTAGCAGGAAGCGTAGAAGTATGGTGAAGCCAGAGAAACACTCATCAGAGTAGCATTTTCATCAGAAACAGGATGTATTGTAACCAGGGGAGATAAGATTGAGTAGGCAAAACAACTATGCTTAGAGCCAACATGCAGCAGCAGCTACAAATTGCACACTGCTGGGTGAAATCTGAAAAATTAAAGCCTGATTCTTCTACCAGGAAGAGCCTCTCCCTGCTTTGAGCAGGTGTGGAGCAGGGGGCAGGTAGCAGGGACTGCCAAAGTGTGTCAAAAAGCATCTGTGCTGAAAGCACAAAGCAGGAGAGGAGGAGCCATGCCTAGCTGCTGGAGACCTGCCATTTGGTCCTTACACTGGTGGCAAGTGGCCCTCTGATACCAGTAGATTCAAAGAAGTGGCACAAAGCCAAGTGGCTGAAAGCAGGGACCCATCGCGGAGGAGCTAGCTAGCCTTTGCCACACACACAAATCTGTGAGGACTTTGGTGTTTCCAAGTAGGAGAGCAGTGGAGAAAACAGCCAAGAATTGATGCTGAGGTAGAGTATCAAACCTTGTTTAATAGAGGTTGCATTGCAGTGTTATCAGCAATGTGGAGTCAGTGCTGCAAGTGCCGCATACTAGGACTTATTTAAAGAGGCTATTGTAAAAGTCTTCAAGCCAGTTAATTACCAGTTTTTGTTATGTCAGGATCTCCTTGAGTTAAAGCAGAAAGAAGCTATTCATGAATATGTTCCAGTTCTGTAGTTTAATGGGACAAATTAAAAAAAAAAAAAAAGAGAGAAACTGATAAAATGCTTTAGTTCATGGAAGGATTGAAAACCCTCACAAAAAAAGCTGAAATTACATATTGTGCCCCATCTACTCTTGCATAAGCCATTGAAATTGTTGGAGACTTAATTGGACTAATCGTCCATTGCAGTTATGCATGAGCCTTGGGGAGCACACAGGGTACATATGGGCCAAAGCACCAGCCTATGAAAGAGAAAGAAATTATCCAATAGCATTTTTAAAAAAGTAGATGTCCAGGTATGAAAAGCCAAGAGGCTTGTCTTGCATTCAAAAAGTGTTAAGGGCAAGTGAGGAATTTCATTTAATTTATTCACCAAGTGGGCTTGAAGGTGTGTGAAAAAGAGACAGAAGTGACTTCAGGCAAGAGAATGCTTTCAATGGAAAACAATAATCTATAGAGGACATTAATGTAGACTCCTTCCCTTCCTGCTTACATCAGTTTTTTACTCCACACCTCCCTGTTTGCTGTGAAGTTACTGATGGACCATGGTTATTGCAAGATTCAGGCCTAAAATTCCATCTGATCGGAATAAAAATCATATTGCTTGCTGCATATTGAATCAAAACACAGATATTGGAGTAAATGGCAGTTTAGAGCCTGTCTCATACTATCAGTATTCTTCAGGAATTTACTTTACTGCCTTCCACTGTTGAGAGCACCCTGAAAATCAACAACATATTTACTGAATTGAGGTTTAAAAGCAACTCAGAAACAGAAACAAATCATAGTTCTTAGCTCTGCTGTAGGTTAGAAGAATGCTATTGCCAAGGGAGTGTTTCCTGCATCCAAAATGACCTGTCATGTATATATGTGTCCTAGTTTCTTTCTTCTAAAGAGAGTTTGTAAGGAATTACACCTAACTCTTGGGAGAAAAAACAAGTCCAGCATACCAGAATGCCCATCTTCCTAATTCTTACCATGACACAGACTGAAATCCCAGACCTGCTAATATAAGCTATAAACTCTTCAGAAGGGATAGGG
>VZRU01001293.1:533374-575475 GCA_013398155.1 Pedionomus torquatus | reverse complement strand
GGTTTATTGCCTTTGGAAGAAAGGACAGGCAACTCAGGAGGAGTACAGAGACCTTGTTAGGTTATACAGAGAGAAAATTAGGAAGGCAGAAGCCCAGCTGGACCTTTATCAGCAACAAAAAGAGAGTCCCCAAGGGAGAAAACCAAGGATGAGGAGAATGCTGAGCTACTTAATGCCGTCTTTTCCTTGTCTTCAACAATTAGACCAGCTACCCCCAGGGCATTGAGCTTCCCAAGCTGGAAGATAAGGCTGAAGAACAGAACAACACCCCCATAATCCAGGAGGAAGTTGTTAACAAACTGCTTCTGCACCTAGACACCCATAAGTCTATGGGGCCAGAAGGGATTCACCCCAGAGTACACAGGGAGCTGGCGGGAGCTCACCAAGCTTCTCTCCATCATCTATCAACAATCCTAGTCAACAGGGGAGATACCAGATGATTGGAGGGTAGCTAATGTGATGCCCATCTACAAGAAGGGCTGGAAGGAGGATCCAGGGAACTTCAGGCTGTCAGCCTGATGTCAGTACCCGGAAAGATCATGGAGAGGATCATCTTGAGTGAGCTCTCACAGCAAGTGCAGGGCAGCAAAGGGATAAGGGCCAGCCAGCACAGGTTTATGAAGGGGAATTCTGGTTTACCAACTCGATCTCTTTCTATGACCATTTGACCCGCTTTTTGGATGGGGGGAAGGCTGTGGACGTTGTCTACCTGAACTTTGGTAAGGCCTCTGACACCATCTCTCACAGCATTCTCCTGGAGAAGCTGGCAGATCATGGCATAGACAAGTGTACTCTTCACTGGGTAATAAAACTGTCTGGATGGCTGTGCCCAGAGAGTTGTGATTAATGGGGCAAAATCCAATTGGTGGCCAGTCCCCAGCGGTGTCCCTCAGGGCTCAGTTTTGGGGACAGTCTTGTTTAATATTTCTATTGATGATCTGGATGAAGGGATTGAGTGCACTCTCAGTAAGTTTGCAGATGACACCAAACTAGGTGGGAGTGTTGATCTCTTTGAGGGTAGGAAGGCTCTACAGAGGGACCTGGACTGGTTGGATTAATGGGCTGAGGCCAATCGTATGAGGGTCAATAAGGCCCAGTGCCAGGTCCTGCATTTTGGTCACAACAACCCCAAGCAGCACTACAGACTTGGGGAAATGTGGCTGGAAAGCTGCCCAGCAGAAAAGGAGCTGGAGGTGCTGGTGGACAGCCGGCTTAACATGAGCCAGCAGTGTGCCCAGGCAGCCAAGAAGGTCGACAGCAACCTGGCTTGTATCAGGAATAGCGTGGCCAGCAGGAGTAGGGAAGTGATTGTGCCTCAGTACTGGGCACTTGTGAGACCTCACCCCAAGTCCTATGTTTGGTTCTGGGTCTACAAGAAGGACATTGAAGTTCTGGAGTGTGTCCAGAGGAGAGCCGCCAAGCTGGTGAGGAATCTAGAGAATAAGTCATATGAGGAGAAGCTGAGGAAACTGGGCATGTTTAGTTTGGAGAAGAGGAGGCTGAGGGGAGAACTCATTGCCCTCTACTTCTACCTGAAAGGAGGTTGTAGACAGGTGGGTGTTTGGCTCTTCTCCCAAGTGAATAATAACAGGACCAGAGGAAATGGGCTGAAGTTGTGGCAGGGGAGGTTTAGACTGGATATTAGGAAGAATTACTTTACTGAAAGAGTGGTCAGGCACTGGAATGGCCTGCCCAGGGAGGTGGTTGAGTCACCCTCCCTGGAGGTATTTAAGAAACATTCAGGCATGAAAGTTAAAGTGGCACTTCAGGGAATGCTCTAGTGGCCAAGATTTTAGGGAGTGGGTTGTAGTTTTGTGTATGGTTGGACTTGGTGATCATAGAGGTCCTTTCCACTGTAACAAACTAGGATTCTGTGATTATGAAGCATCTTGGAGAAAGCTTTTATGATTTTGTGCCTATAAACATAATAATTTCTCAGGATATAGAGACAGTGCAGAGGGTATCAAACATAGCCTGTTAGAGAATTTCCCTTTGTATTACTTGCATCTTCTCATCCCTGCTAAGTTTCTCTGTGCTTGGCTTTTCAGAAAGGCCCCCAAAGTCCTACATCAAATACCTTACTACTGTAACGTAAGGCTGACCACACTGTAGAAGTTGTCAGCCTTTCAATGGTGCCCCTCTTCCCAATGCTATTTTCCCACTTGTCATGCTTCTTCCTGCTCCTCCCTGCTCCCACTCCTATCCACTGCTCAAGGGTTTTGGTCTGGGTTCAAGAGCCCATCTGCTGTGCGCTGCTGTGCTGTTCTTTAAAGCACTACCATGGCTTTACTAATACATTTTCAATGGCTGGGATTAACAGAGCTTGTAAGAACATATCAGACCTGTCAGGTTTACAAGTCCACTTGCAACCTCCACCCTCTTACATATATTTTTAAATAGCTAATTAGGAGATAATACCAGTGGAACCAAATACTGACACAAGATAATGATCTCGCACTGCTATAGAAATGGTAAGTGGAAATGTTTATTTTCAAAGGGAAGAAACACTGATCATGTGCCTAATCCTATAATTCTTAAACAAGTAAAATTCCTGTAGATTTCCGTAGAGCCTGAGGTGACAACATCCTATTACTGTGGTAGTATTTCTGGATACCAAACGGCCATAAGTGATGCAGTCATTTTCTCCAAATGATACTGGTGCAGTATTGGAACAGATGTTTCCCTTACCTTTATTAGCCTGTTGTAACTTCTAACTTGGAGGACAAATTTTGCATGTGCTTCATTGCACCATCTTAGATGATTTTTTTTATTTTTTTTTTCCAGATGTGCTTTAGGATGCAGTGAGCTGTGGTTTAGATGAAGTTATGCGTATTTTTAACTTACTGACAGTTCATAATGGTGATACATAAGTCTGTGTTGCTACTGCAGGCTTCCTTTGGTAGACTAAGGATCATCTCTGTTTATATCAAAGATGGACTTTCCTCTGTCCTTCAGGAATTTTGGAAACAAGGGTTGTCTTAAAATCACCTTTTAGGAATAAACTACCTGATATTTCCAGTGGGGTGAAGGAGTAGATGCGGGTTAACAGGTACAAGTTCATTAGCTGCTCTGCCCCTGGGCATCAGTAATAGATGTGAAAAAAAAATTGGGATAGCTTTACCCCTTGTTCAGGCCCATCCTTGCATTTGTATTCCCACCAGCAGTGTTGGTGGGGGCTGTGCTGTGCAAATTCTGCCCCAGATCACCTTCTGGAGAGCCTATTGCTCTGCTCCAAGGCAGCATTAATGGAATGGGTACATTCACCTTTACTGCCTCTCCCCAGGGAAGCCTTCTTTCTACTGCAGCTTTGGACTCACTTTAGGTTCAAGGCTGTTGTACAGACGTGAATACTGCAGTGGAAATTGGAGGCAGATGCAAAGCTGCTTTCAAATAAAAGCCTGTGAATGAAAGCATGAAGGTTTATCCTAGTCACAATTATCTTGCACAAGTTGTTAGTGCTTTACCATGGAAGGTGGCCAGTGGTTTTTAGAAATTACTGCTGCCTTCATGATTAATGAAGATTTATCATTCCATTAGATCATCTCTAACCTGCTGTAATTGTTCTGATTTTTATTTTTTACCTTGTTCGCCAGTTCATGTCTAAATACAAGAAGATGTTTATATTGCATACATTCAGCTTTAATTGGCCCTTAAAAGAAGGTGTTGATTAGAATCTTCTCAACATCAACAGCTCGCTCGCACAACATTCTCTAATTACTGTTTATTAATTTAGTTCAAGTGGCATAGTTGAAAGCCCTGTTCAGATGGGAGAAGTAAATTGTCACTGGTATTGAATATGTAAATTATGTGCCGTGTAAGTTTCCATGAAGAATGTTTAAAGTTAAATGCTACGCACATAAAGCCTTCCAGTTTCATCTAACCCAGCCATATGACAGCTTTGCAAAAAGTGTCATGAAATTTACCAGCCCTGGCAAAAAAGTACTTGCCTATCTGTTACTTTTTCCTATTAACATAATCATGATGATAATAATAATAATTTATTTGCCAGTCAAGAAAAAATATCTCTCATGCTGGCTGGCTGGAGGTTTGCAAGGCTGCCAATTGAATCTGAACTACGTGTTGCTGTATCATAGACATTCAGCAGCATGGATTCCTTGCCCTAGTGCAGTAACCCTTCTTTCTCTTAATTAGCTTATAAAGTGAGAATTTCTTAAACAAAGTACTCATTAAATATTGCCTTGTTACATTACTTTAAAATGCAATTAAAAGTTTTAAGAGTGCTCCAGAGTTTGTGTACCATTGTCAGCAACCATGTCACTCACTATCAATTTCCACCCACTCACATAGATCAGAGGCCTCTCGTTAAATATAGATGGCACTTCATAGCTTTTGTGTATAGACTAGGCATAAGACATTATACTGATGAGGATGACTCGGCTGCATCTTATCCTTCAAGGAATAAGGGGGGAATGGAGGGGAGGATATACTAGAGAAGGGAGGAGCCAGGAGCATTCATTGCCCTTCTACCTCTGTAGCTGCCTCTGCGACCTTTTGCGTGGGAGTAGCTGTGCCTTGCTGGTGCGTGTGCTGCTTCAAAGTCTTCCCAGACAGAGCTGCATGGGAATACCACAGTTATTGTATTATGCATCTGAAACAATGAGACTAGACATAGCATTAAAAGGGAAAGAAAAATATCCAACGCCTGAATGCTGCCTGGGCCTTCACCCAGTCCTCACACTCGCGCTGGCTGCTGTTATCATGAATGGCACTAATCAATTCCAGGAAATCTCTACACCAAGCATTATGTCACACGTGGTTACATCATTCCCTCTAACCTCTAGGGCTTCCTGTTGACATCTTTGGAACTCTTCTACTACCAACTGGTATTAGAAGAAATGCTAGACAGTATTTTTAGCCATTTCTATCTGCCCAAAGTAATCCAAATGTTTCATTTTGCAGCTTTCACCTGCTGGATCTCATCTTTGCTCCTTAAAACAAGCAAACCTTTGTGGGTCTGGTTGGGGTGTCCCCAAGGTGTTTGCATAAAGGATGGCGGGAGCATGTGAGGGGTTTATTGAGACAGAATGGGCTAATACCTCTGCAGAATTTATTTATTCTTAATGTCTACCAGATTGTTAATCCAGCCTGTCAGTTGTGTAACTTTTGTTATAACTTCCACGCCAGGAGGCTCTTTCTCTTTTTCTTTCTGAATTCTTTCCTAGGAGATGCTGCTTCCCAGTGTGGGCTATGTTTCACCTCGTGGTTGATTCCTGCAGGACATTTCCCTCTGCCCTTGCAGGGCCATCCCCACAGGTATGTAGAGACATTTCTCTTGGAACAGACAGTGACAGTCCATCAGCTGCTTCTTGCAGCCCCCACTTTTCCAGCTGCTCAGCTGAAAGAAGCAGGGCTCAAATTCTTTTGAGATCTAATTTGCAAGATTATTGCTTCTTGAAAACCCTAAGTTTCTTGGTTTGAGACTTGTTTTTATTATTATTATTTGTCTGGTTTATACCTCCCTTTCATTCTAACAGTATGATTTTTGTGGCTGTTTCTGTGTTTGTTCGCTGCTGCAGTAGATATCAACAACATGATTAAATTCCAGCTCTGACTGTTGCAACATAAGCGCTCTGCCTTCATTATCCGTGGTGCCTAAAACTATTTGATCTCTAATAAGTTTGCCTGCAAGTGTGCCTCATTTGCATGATGAGGCTAACTGGTGCAGCCTGGTTGCATATTGGTCTGTGATTTCAGTTTCTCTTCGATCAGATGCATCAAACAGAAGGAACTATTAGAATTGCCAGCAACTGTATTTCTTTTATGTTAGTCATGCCAGAATAGTAGGAGTCCCAGGCAGCCTTACTAGGCTGCAGAAATCCACCAATAAAAGGCATGGGAGAGCTTCTCATGTCAGGTCACGTACAAGTTGGTGCTGTGCTAGGGATAGTTGGTTTGGTTTGATGGCACAAGCTTTTAAGATCATATCTAGCTTCTGGGCTGGCTGTTCAGTAGCCTCCTTTGGTGAGCTGCACGTTCTATTGCCACCAGACACAAGCCCTTCAGGGAGCCGTGCCACCTAACAAGTACCTCTCCTCTGACCCATCGTTCTCAGAGCTGGAGGTGTCTCAGCCTGACTCTGCCCCAGCTCACATCCACTCTCTCTGGTCCTACAATTAGATCTAGTTGTCATTCACTTGGCAGTAGTGCCTCCTTGGACTTTATTACCCAAAGTTTGGATGGAGAAAAAGTCTGTTTTCTTACAAGAAGCTTTTAGGAACCTGAACCTTTCTCTGTTTCTGAAATAGAAGAAGCAAACTTCAAAGCTAAATTTAAGTAGAGAACAGCAACTCAATAATTGTGAGATTCATAACAATAATGCTGAAAGCATGGCAAGTTGCCTTTTTCCTTTCTGGATCATGCTCAGGAGAGATTGGTGGGTTTCTCTGTGTTCAGTATGATTTTTAAAAATATGATTTGCCTCATTGCAGCATCCCTTACTTCCCTGATTTCAGAATTTAGCTTCTTATGTTGCAATGTGTACCAACTACCTGCATTTTCATTTGAGACAATTTTTAATTGAGCTGAAGAAATGTCTTTTATTGATCCAGATGGGTCCAAGGCTGAGTTCTCATTTCATACACAAACCCCACTGTTTTCTTTTGTTCTTGGGTTCACACAGAAACTGAAAAACTAAACCAAGCAGAACCAAACAAAAGGACCTCTGTGGATCTCATCAGCAGTATTTGCTTTGCACATGAACAGTAATTTTTCCCTAGCACATACTTCCAAGAATTTTTTAAAATGTCATGCATACATCATCTGCCCTAGCAGACAATAGTTGTTCCAGAGAAGCTGTTGGTCTCTATTAGGTCAATGATCAGTGAACTAAACATTTTCTACTTAGGCCTTCATATGATAAAAGCCTAAGAGCTTTGAAGAAGCCATTACAGACTATCGCCTAGAAGAAATATTCATTTGAAAATTCAGCAATTATGTACTTCTATAATAGCGTGTAAAAGGAGCTCTGGACCCATTATGGGTTATTGAGTAAATAATGTATTTTTAAAAGTGTCTAAGTAATTTATATGATAGCCTATATTGGCAGCAAAGAGTGATTGTAGACTAAACATTCTGTCTTTCTTTCTTTCTAAAAATCTCATTTAAATCCCTAAATAGCAATTACAAAAAGAAATCCCTGATGCAGTTTCAGTATTTCTATAGTAGTCAATAGCTAATGGCTCTGACTTTACTCCACCGAGGCTGCCATTTTGTGCTGAGCCAGTTTCCTCTGGCCTGACTTACTTTTTTTGTCTTGATTGGATAAGACAGGAGGCTTCATTATCAAATATAATACAGAAGTGTCCAGAGGCCTCCTGGAGGTCAGACTCACAGTCATCAGACCTACCCATAATCAGGAACAGCCACTAGCCAAAAAAGCCACGAGTCCAGAGAGAGAAGACAGGAAGCTGTCAGTCCCTATTTCAGGGAAAAATTGAGGCTTGGAGAGAGGAAATATATTGTCTGAAATCATGCAGGGGACAAAGAACCTCTGCCTCCCAAGATTAAGTTTAGTTTCCCTGCCTTACGTTCAGCCCTTCTATGGAAAGGCACAGTATGAGATCTTGTTGCTGTGGATCTTCAGTGCAAATGCAAACAGCTCCTTTATCAGATGCCTGCAATAGTCTTGCTTCAGACCACTGCACTCAGCCCTTTTAAGCACAGACCCCTGGTCAAAACAGATAGGAAAATACTGCACTTCAAAAAATTTGCTGCAACAATGTGCCATGAAACAGACGTGCTGGAAAACTAACTTGTTTTCCGCTCTTAACTGTGGAATAAGTCTTACTTAGTCCTCCCCTTTGTTTATCATACTGCTTCCTGCCGTGACAGGACTAGTCACCTCTTAGATAATTTTCTGTCAAAAAAATTGATAAGTTGAAACAGTTGTTTTTTAAGAAACATTGATGTTTGAGATGCACTGAATTTTGGAGTTTACCTTGACATCCCCAAATACCTGTTAGGCCAAGCAGCCTGGAGTGCCACAGGGAGACTACCGTACTTATGTTTTACAAAACGTACATTAAAATAATGCAACGGGCCTGACTTGAGGGTACAAAAGTAAAACAATTCTCTGCCTGTGGTGATGCTTAACCTTAACTCTTTTTGATGGTACTTTCCCTGGTAGATAAAGTCACTTAATCTGGTATTCTTGAACGTACAGGTCCAGACCTGTGTTGTAACTAATCTTGTAGATGAAATACCCTAACAGTCAGCAGGAAGAAGGTGTCTGTTAGCATGACTGTCAGGAGTTTTGATTTCCTTGGTTTTTTTTTAGAGGCTATGTAATGCCTACCCCTGCATGTGCATATTCAGAGCAGATCATGTGCTTCCGATAGCTAGCTATGCTCTTCAGTCACAGCTCAAGAACATCACCTTTAGACCTGAATTTGAATATGTCTGTATAATTTCTCATTGTTTAAGAAAAGTGATTTTGATGCAATGAATGAAAATGTGGCATTTTGGCTTGTCTCTGGGGAGGTGACAAGATATGGGTCTCTGTAGTGAGGCCACTGGCACATGAGAGTCCGATTATGTTTTTGGAAAGACACAAAGAAGAGAAGGAATATGAGGGTGTCAAAAAGCACATAGCTCNAAAAAAAAAAAAAAAAAAAAAAAAAAAAAGAGAGCGTGACAATGAAAAAATGGTAAGGATTAAGTAACAAATGGTGATGGAGAGGGAACAAAGACAGAAATAAATGGAGAAGAAATGAAGTGAAAGGCATAAATACGTTTAAGTTGTATTTGAACAAAACATACAATGTCTAAGGAAGTAATCAGTCTCTCTCACTGTTAGACTGTATTTGTCCCTTAGGAAAGAACAGTTATCTGTTCGGATAATTCACTAGAGTGGCGATGAAGTCTCTATCACTGGAGGATTTAAATGACAGAGTAGTCAAAAAAATCTGGGAAATACTGTCAGGTATTGGACTTTTCATGATTCCTTCTAGCTCTTACTTTCTACAGCCTCAGAATCCCAAAGTGTATGAGTGGGAGCAGTACCTCAGTTCTGTGTTTATGGGAGACCTGTTTCTGGCCTGGTCACCTCCTGGCTTAAATTCTGTAAGATCTCACAGAGTAAACAAGGCACATACTTGGAGATGAAGTCTATGAGGAAGATGAATAAGCAGGAGGCTAAGTGAAGAAAAGGAACTGTTTGATCTGAAGACATTTCCTTCTGAGCTATGGACCCAAGACCACAACTCTTATATCTTCTCAAACGGAAGAGCCCTATACTACAACAAATATATCGCTTGGGTGCAAAACCAGTGCCCTCACAAGCCCTCTGAGATAGAAGATCTTGGGGACTTTCTTCCAGGAACAAGCTAATTAATTGCACTAGTCTGCTTCAACCCTAAATAATTATGTTCTCCCTTTCAAAGAAAATTACCCCTAATTCCTGCCAAAGTAATTCTTTACTTTCTTTCCTGGCTTCTCTTGAATGGTGGGTGATGAGAAGACACAGGTATGGAGTATTGTGGGATTCTTCCAGACTGATGATCATTTCTATGCAAATCACCAGTTACAATTGCAGTATAAAAAGTGTAAAAGAAAACAGGCTTTTAAAAGACAAGTCTGGAGAGGCATCACATTGAGATGAAAGAAAGTTTCATTCTCCTTCTTTCTTGCTGAGTTTTTCATGTCTTCCTGGGGGACCTAGCAAAGCCCAGCGTAGTAACGTCAGTGGTCTCATCCTGAAAGTAGGCAGCTTGGGTTGTTCTATTACTGCCATAAGAAGGCCTTTAAAGTGACCACTCCTTCCTGATTCAAGTCTGTCATGTATTCTCCATCTTTTCCATTCTGGGCCACCAAGTACAATGCTGCTGAATGAAGTAAACTTTTTATTTTTCTTCCCTGACCTTACTTTAGAGACATTAGATTCATTATTTGAGGGTGTGTATGAGATTCTGGAAGTACAATTTACATCTGCTATGCTGTGAGATATTTGGTATGATATTGACTCATTCATTGGCACCTGAGAGAGGTTTGGGGAATTCAGAAAGCTTTCAACAATCCAGTTTGAGAGATTAAACAGAATTATGTATCACTCAGGTTTGTCCTAATTTTATTAGATTTTCACCATTTCTAATTGCATAAACATATGCAGCCAAGTATACAGATGGGGACTGGGAAGATGTACAAGGACACTCAGGCTACATAGTCAGCTAATTGGTGGACTAAGTAATAGGGCACTTGGAAAGATTGATAATTTTTTTTCAGAATATTTCAGGGTAAAATCCTTTCCCCATTAAAACTGAAGCAATCAACGGAAGAAAGATTTTAGTCATAGATTTTTTTGGGGACTGGAGAAAGTGATGAGAGGAACTATGTGATGCAAAAAATATCCAGGATGAAGGATGTTTTTTAGGGCAAGATTCACTACTTGTCTTAGCCATGGGAAAAAGGTAGAATGCCTCAAAACCATAAAACAACTGGCCTGATCCATATGGAGACATCAGAAGGCTTTTGATCATGGCTAAACACAAAATAAACAGTGGTTAACAATTTCAGATATTGCCAGGGCAAATGAGAAGTCATTTTGTGTGAACATTGTTATGGGTAGCAAATGCCAAGCTGTAATGTTTTCAGAAATACTTGTTATTTTCTTTTGGAAAATACATCTGGTTTTTTGCTACAGCTAGGAGAGCTCTTGAGCCACAAGTCAAAGTATGCTGTGGCTATTTCTGGTTGAAGGATACCAGCTGAGGTACAGGCATGGCTGTTTATATCAGTACTTTCACATGAATTAATATTGCCACCCACATTTGTTAAGAGAATGCTGCTGTTGACTTACTTCTACAATCAAGACAGAAAGGAGCTAGAGGAAGGTCTAGATTTTTTTAGGTTTTTCCTAATGGATATGTTTTATCCCTGATACGGCATCGGCACAATGAAATTCACCCTGACTGAATGAGTATTCAGGTGTCTTCACCTTCAGGAGACAGGACACAGCTCTCAGCCTGATTTAGTCCTGGTTGGCTAGCTTTTTTCAAAATCTCCATGGGTAACAGGCCCTCATGCTGGCCTGGGCTGAACNTTTTTTTTTTTTTTTAACTCTTATGAAAAGTAGCATAAGCAAAACAAGTTGCTCCCATATTTGGACTTGGACTTCTCAGCAAAGTTTTGCAAAGTCCTTTAAAAAGAGTATTTAATAAATAGA
This sequence comes from Pedionomus torquatus, assembly GCA_013398155.1. Classification (NCBI taxonomy): domain Eukaryota; kingdom Metazoa; phylum Chordata; class Aves; order Charadriiformes; family Pedionomidae; genus Pedionomus; species Pedionomus torquatus. The sequence goes on along the minus strand of VZRU01001293.1, from coordinate 564,296 downwards.
TCATGAAATATTTTCCAACAAAAAATTACAAGAGAGATTTAATAATGTTGGGGCATAGTTTTCTGTTAATTACTTTGTTTTCTTCTTCCTCCTGTTCAGGCAGTAACACGTGAACTCTGACCACGTCACCGGTGTGAAATTGCTGATTAACCTTTTGACTCTGACAATTGGGATTTCTCTCAACACCAACTAGTAATGCAAAAGATCATTAGTAGTTAATACTGGGACATCCCAGCTCCAGATGTCAAAAGATTAATGAAAAATCAAGTGTCTTACTTTTACTGGGCAACTTGGAAACCTTCCGCCCAAACGTTTCATTTTTTGTGATAAATAAGCCAGACTGCTTGAGCTAAGAAAGAGGGGTGTTTTGCTAATGTATACAGCTGTTAATTGAAAAAGATTTTGTTATGCTTGTTCTTCTGGACGTAGATAAAAGACAGATCTGTTGGCAAACTTTAGTTGGTCTTGAACACCCCTTTGTCCAAATACACTACTCAATAATAACGCTTTGTTCTTTCTGTAACAGCCATGGAGGGATTTTGAGTGGAATACTCATTTTCTTTAAGTCATATCTGCCAGTAATCATTCCTGGCTTAAGACCAGCTGCCATTTATGTGTTTTATGAAAATATAACACCAGTTTTATACTCAAAACTATTCTTTTTTAGGGAAAAGCTTTGGTACAAGCTGGTTCCCAATATCTACCATAAACGCTATTTATCACAGATTTTGGTCTTTAAAACAGAAAGATAACGTTAAAAGATTTTGATTACCCTTTCCTTACTGCTGTCATTCACAAACCATCTTTTCTAATTATGGTATTAGGACATTTACATAACCGGGAAAAGGGTCCTTTAACTACATTTCTATTATGTTTGGCACTTGTGTGAAAGGATATTATATTCATGTGCATTAGAGATTGCTTATAAAAGATCAAGACAATAATAGCAGATCAGACGATAAAGGTTCCCTTTTCTCCTCCCAGACAGGCTGTCTCTGACAGAAGAATACAGTTCATCAAAAGTGTCTGCAGGTTGTCAAACTCGGTGAGATTTGGGGACACTCGGAGGCTGTCATGGCCAACAAGAAGATTTTCTGTAGGGTTCTGCCATCATTCACCCTCAGGAAATAATCACTCACTACATTCTGCATGCTCTCATGATAGAGCTCTATTTGAGAGAAAAGAGCCATTTTATCAAAGGACAATATATCCCTTCTCTTGGTCCATGCAGCTTCCATTATCAGACCATAATAAATCATATTTATGTTCTCAGTTAATAAGACTGATTACAATTCAGGTTACAGGCATGGGAAAAGCAAAGCAGGTGAAAAGATGTTTTAATGAAAATATGATAAGCAAACAGCTTCTTGTGAACATTTCAGGCTGTTATTTGTAATGATCACAGGCAATTTTTGATACATCTTCTTTAGCAATGGTTTAAGCTGCTTAAATTGGCTTGCCACTTTATATGTTGAAATAGGAAGAATCCCAGTGTCCTTCTTATGTTGTCTAGAATCATTATATACATTATAAGCATAAAATGAGTTTAATGTATGTGCTTTGAAAAGAAGGGGAAAACAGAAAATCAGGGAAGACTGATTTTAATGCTTCTCAAAATGATTTTGAAATTTTCTACTCATCTTTGTTACTAACAGTGCATTTTCCATGAAATTTAGGAATGACATATACTGCTTTCATCTCCTTAAAATTAATATACTGCTCTCTCTGTTTTTCTCAATTTCTTCAAAGTTCTTTTTAGAGCACTGTGCAGAGACAGAGAGAAATTCTCCACTCGGATGTGTGAGTGTATCTGCTATTAATGCTGAAGGGAGTTAAGTGTGTGCTTCTACAGGAGAGTATACTCTAGTGTTCAATACAAAGTGCCCTATTAAAAAGGTGCCCTATTAAAAAGGTGCAAGCATGTTTAGCTCCAGCACATGTAATGCATTCAAGGGCCAACTTCTTAGAATTTTTCTAAGTCATTAAGATACTTTTTGGTAAGGTAAAAGTTCTGATAGGATTTCGGCATATAACTCTATGGAGCAAAGTGAATGATGGACTGTCTTGCTCTGATCTTGTAAAAAGTCTTCTTTTGTTATTGTTATGTTCAGCATTATAGTTTAAAAAGTGAAGTTAGAAATTTAAGAAATAATTTCCCTCTGTTGATATATAATTTTGACCAAGTCTCAGAAATTCTACAGCATTTGCAGAACTCTGGTGACAAAGACTCCTTGGTGTTGTGTGTCTGCACGACCTATTCTGGTCACTGATATTTCCCAAACATCACCCTTAAACAAATTTTAAAGCTTTGTAATTGGCCTGGCCCTGGAGAATGACCACCAAATTCCTTTAAACCCTTTTAGGGCACTTCCACAAGAAAGTGCCCACGCAAGAAACAGCAAACTGCTCTTCAAAGGCAGTATCCTGATATGCCAACAGACATAGACACGATGGAACGGCTTGATACAGAGAAAAACATGTAGTAACTGCCTTCACTGTGAAAGAGGTTTAAAAATGCTGCCTGCCAACTCCACAAAAACCAGAGCTGCTATTTCAGTTAAAGGCCAGTGGATTGTATTTTTCACGTCAGTTTTCACTAACCTCAAACATCACTGTTATGACAGACTGTCATCCAACCAAACCAACATTCTGGTGCCATTCAAGCAGGCAGGAAGAAAGCAAACATGAAGGAAACTTAAAAGTCCAATTAGTAAGTGGGGGCTGCATGTGAGTGAACTGCTTTTGTGTAATGATACTGATTACTGAAAATGAAACACATAAAAGAAAATAAACAAAACCCAGTGCTTTCTGACTTAGTGGTGTTTTCTTGGCTGGCAATTTCTCTTTGTTCTGTTTCACGACACCAGCCTCAATGGTTGAAGGGGTGTTCTGGGCCAGATGTCAATCATAATGTCTGACATAAACAAAAATAGCTAAAAAGGCACGCCAGCATCTTCCTTTTGTTTTCCCATTAGCTCCATTTTTCTTTTCATAGGCTGACAAAAAATTACTGCCTCCAAGTGAATTCAGTAATGTCACTATATATCTGATATCTAGGAGACCTTTTGTTTTAGCTTTACTGGGCTTAACCACAAAAGACACTTGACATTGACAAAGAATCTGTCAAACATACAATGATCAGTGCAATGAAACCTCTCATGACAGAAGGGCACTATTCTGCCTTCCCCCTGCCTCTAGCAGCAGCCTGTCTGAGCAAAATATGCTGGAGCACATGTAGCAGCTGAACCATTACAGAGCAGGCCAGAAGCTGAGATGTGTCTTGTTTAAATTGTCATAGCATATTAGTATAATTAAAATCGCCAAAAGAGTAGAAAAGATAGATGGAAATGTTACATTACTTGTTTCTAGAGATTAACCTCGAGCCAGAACTGAAATAGAGAGACACATTTTGGATTTCTTAGACCTCTGATATGGAAGCAAACAAGCCTGAGAGAACGTCTCTTGAAGTGTGAGACATGAAGTCATAGTTCCTGTACTTACACAATAAAGCAGAAATAGTGTTTCAGACAGACACTCTGTTTTCTCTGTGATTACAGCTCCTGTTGTGGCTGTAGTCTGCAAAGCAGTTCTATCATCTCTCAGCTACCTCCTTTTCCCTCTCCTCTGCCTTTGTGTCTGCAAGGTCTTGACAACCTTTGGGCCCATTGATGAACTGGTGTCACCGCTCTCTGCTCCCTCTCCACTTGAGAGCTTGTCTGGTGCTCCAGGTGCCCTGCCCCAAAGCATGGGGTCCTGGCTGGTGGCTGCTGAGGCCACAGCTCAGGCTTCGGAGCTCAGCGATGCCCAGCAGCTGTGGTCAGCAAGTCCTCCTGCACAGGCTTCATCCCCTGGGCATACCTGTGCCTGGGGGAGAGAAACAAACACCTACTGGACACAGGTATATGTAGACCAGCCCTGAGACTGCTCTTAAATTGCTCAGGGGAGCCAAGACAGGGAGCTGAGAGGCAGACGAAGATTGTCTTCACCTAGGCTGTTTCTGCTTCTCATTGCAAAGAAAGATGTTTGAACAATGGCTTCAATTTAAAACCTGACCTTTCAAATGCCAAGCTTTGTGTTTGCTTCTGTGCTGAATGCACAGATAAAAATATACAGCTTTCTCAAAGTATGTTACCTGAGATGTCTTGCTTCCCATGCATTACCTGCCATAACTCATGCATTACCTCTCATAACTATTCAGGGCTAAGTAGTTATGATCTCAATTTCTAATTGTGCCCCGGCTTATATCTGATGGTGAGAAACCCATGGAGAACCTCCTGTGGATCTCTTCAGTTGCAGAGGTTAGAACTTGATTTATTCTGAACTAGGGAGGATCTGAACTGGCTCTAGCAGTTCTGAAAGTCAGCAAAAGCACCATGGCTTTCCTCTAGCAAAAGAAGTACATTCAAGGAGAAGATGCAGGAATCTGGTAAGTCTCATGTTCATTTCTTCTAGTATAAATGAACTTCACAGCCTTGCCTTATTTGCTGATTTACTTGAAGTAGGTAGATGTTAAATGTGGGTCTTAAATGTTAGGTTTCCCCATATTTCCTATATTTCCCAAATTTATATCTCAGTTAATGACTTCTCCATATAGTGCTTAAATTTCTGTCAGGGCCTGTAAATGTGCATAACTAGTCAAAAATATGTTATCTGCATTTAGTGTTGGCTTTTGGAACCCTCACCGCCAAGTCACCTCACCTCCCAGTCTCACTCACATGCGTTTCTGTGCAGTGCCAGGAGAAGAATGGAAAATAGCTATGAAGTAAAAGCAGATTCTGCTCCCATTAAAGGCAATGAAAACTATGCTTTTACTTCTACTTACTCGTAATAGCGGGGAAAACCAAAGTGGAAACAAGCACAACAAAACACCTCTGCCAGCTATCTACAAGCTAACCAAGGCGTCCACTAATGAGGTGCTCTGGCATTTTGAGAGAGACAGGTTCTTCCAGAAACGGAAAAAATATGCCGAGTTTTTCCTTCAGGTCTGAGAGGCTAGTGAGAAAGTAACAAATTGTATTTCAAAAAAGGGATAGCAGTTAAACTTTTAATGCTGTCTGTGCTATTAAATACCTACAGATGCCAGTATAGTTTCTTGACAATTATATGCTTTATGTATATTAGCAGATTATTAAATACTGATTCTTATATACTTCACCTTATCTGTTGTATTTACAGGTTCGTCTAAATTACCATAAAATTCTTGATAAATGTACTAATTTCAAATCACAATGACAGAGTAATTTCCAGGTCAGGTTTTCTAGAAGACAGTGGACAATCACATAGTTTATTAAGCAGAACAGTACAGTTTGTGGAAAAGATAATTGTCCAGATTATGGGATAGCACCAGATTTTACGTTATGATCTCCAGATGTCTTTGGGAACTTAATGCATCCAGCATTGGTTCAAGTCTAATCTGCATGGCAGAAATGCGAGCTGCTCCAATTTTCTCCTCTGGGCTGTGTGGAGAAGCTGTTTCCCCAAAGGCTGCAGAGGACAGGCCAGGATAGTTTGGTGTCATGGTTTGGGCTGGGCCGGCCACTAAATTGGTTCTGTTTTACCTCAAACCAGGACTTTGGCTTTAGTAAGAATACTCACTGCATTGCCAACTGCTCCTGGAGTGCTCAGGGGTATCACATGCAGAAAACAAAAGGTTTCATCTTTGCTTAGTGGGACAGCACTGTACCCAAGCTTCTTTCTGATATGGGCCCATCAGCGCTGGCTCTACACATTGGCCAAGGAGGTAACTACTTCAGGTGGCAAAGGGGTCTCACCACCTGCTTCATCTGTCTTCCAAACTGCTGGAGAAGCAGGTGGGCATTGTGTTGCTACCTTGGAGAGAAGAGGTTCCCTGAAGGACAAGGGAAAGTCCCACCCAGCAGTGTCCACATTCCCTTCTGGCTGCAGAAAGCTAGTGAGTCTGCCCCCAACCACCAGCTTCCCATCTCAGCTGCCTTTTCCCTGCACACTTGACTCCATACAGACAGAGCAAGTCTCCCTGTCCTGTCCTCAGCCCTAACCCTTTGCAGCACCAGTGTTCCCTTCTGCTTACAATGCCGAAAAGCCCTGAGTTACAGCAGTCTGTCACAACCGTCGGGCTTCTGTTGTTTTATTTCAAGCAATGCTGCTTGAGTCACTGGAGAGAAGGTGGACTTTGCCAAATTGAGGCATCGCTTACTTGTTCAGAAGCTCCTGGCATGAGTGTCTCTGCAATGGAAGGCAGCTCTACTCCTATTTTTCAGGGTGTAACTTTGGAGTTCAACATGTTCCTCCAAAACATCCACAGTAAAACAATGTAGTGCATCAGCTCCCTGAACCAGGGACTTGGTGAAGTCCACAGTAGAGTGGTGTTGAGTGAGGGACGAAAGCCTCGCTCCTGGCAGTCCGGGGGATTTACAGCACTTTGCTGGGCAGCCCAATATCCTCCTGTGCTTGGGGTGGCACAGATATCTGGGAGTTTCTGTTTTGTCACGTGTTTCTATAAACGTGATAGGTATTTGCTCCTTTGCATTCCTGGTGGAGAGCAGTTTGTACAGGTAGATGGTGGTGGATAACAATGCAAGGATCTGCTTTTCAATTTTGGCACCATTGGGCCAGGAAGTAAAAAAGAGGTCCCCAAACAGAACAAGTGTCTGGCACAACGCTGCAGCACAAGAAGAGCTCATGGATACTTTTCCTCCATAGAAATCTGTACAAAAACTGTCTGTCTGGGAGTTTGAGAGTTTCTCTCTGTAGTCAAAATTTGGTGTGAGTGCATAAAGAGTGCGAGGAGAGAGCATTTTGGTTCTCTTCATGCACAAAACCTCTCAGGATTTCAGATAGGATTTTAGCATTTCTCACAGTCTTCAAATGTTGTGCTGTGCAAGGATGTGCTTATACATAATTTTGTAATTGAAATGGCATGTTTACTGTTCTATTTCATGCTTGATTGTGTTTTTTAAACACCTTTACTCACGCTGTTAGAAGTAGGATTATAATTAAAATGTCCTGTTGAACACCTTGTTCAGTTCAATGAAGGCATAATAGAAGTATAAATACTTGTTCTCGTTGACTCTGTGATGTCAGCATAACAAATACAGTAAAATGTCATAAAACAAATCTCTCTTTTGCCAAAGCATCCATTAGAAGGGAAGGGGAAGCAGAATCTGCTGCTGAGCAAAGAGGAGAGCCCTTTTTTGATAAAAGGAAATATTTTGAGATATGCTAATACCTGTAATACAGATGTGTTAACTAAGGCATGGAAGAATAGACTGCAAAGATCAGTGGACTTTTTTTCTCTACTTACATTTCTTGGCCTAAAGTCTAAGCAGTATTTTCCCTTTCTACAGTTGCCATTAGGAAATGCTGAGTCTGCTTGTAAAGTGTGAAAGAACAACTTGTATTTCTTATTCTGGTTTCCTTAAAATGTGTACAGATATGCAGACTGCATGCATTTATGGTGGGGTTGAACTACAGTGCGAAGTCCAAATGTTTCTAAGTCAATGTCCAGTGGTTACAGCACTTTTGCATAGCAATAATGATTTCATTTTCTCTGTTTTCTCTTGTACTCTAAGTTGCCACTGATGATGAGGTGCCTACCCATCCTGGCAGGCAATTATTGAGTCTTAAGGAGCTTTGAATTACTTCACATCTTGAAATTGCATGTTAGTAGGGATGTTCCAAAATTTAGCCTCATGTTTGGTGCTTACTTGGGCAATTTACTCAGATACCTTGGTTCAGTTTCCTCTCCTGAAAAACGGGGAGAACAATGTCTGTGTTCCTTGTGCTCTTTCACTGATGTAATGTTATTTTTAATATATCAAGTACTGTATATTGGGCTCTACACTGTGCATGAACCATGAGGTTTGTGTCCTTCCACTGGTTGGAAGAAGGCTCTCAAAACCAGCCCCAGGATCTACAATATTTCTGTGTAGAGGGGGACTTGCCAGTCAGTAGCTGCCTTATAGGGAAAGCCCATATGATCTTTATGAAGCTGGCAAATAAGCAGACCCAAAGGGTGTGCAAATTGCCTTCTGTGCCCAGTTTCAGTTCCAGCAACTTTAAGCTTAACAGAAGTTGTGCAGGCAGATGGTTCACAGGATTTGGTCTTTAGAATGAAAGCAGTGAGGAAGCGGGAAAGTAGGAGGTTTTCCTTCTGGGATGAGGGAGGGAGATGGGTACACAGGGCAGTCCAGCCCAGACCAGAGAAAGATTCAGCAGCAGGGATAAGGCTACTGAACAGGCGGGACAAAATGTACAAGAAAGTTGTCAAGTAGGATCGCAACAAAACTGAGAGAGTTTCTTTGAATGTCTCATTATGTGTACAGGTGCAGCACTACACACCCACGCACACTGCATTTATTTCAGTGTGCGATCATATAAATACCTGCAGGTGCGACACTGAAGAGATACCCGTGCTGAGGCATGAATATGGAGTTCCACATCTGTATTTACTGCCTTGTTCACACAATGAAGTAGTGGAGTCAGTGGATTCTCTTCCCACCTCCCCCACACACTTTAAAACTAACAGTGAAAGAAATTCCATCCTGGTAACTACATTTAACAGGATGTCAAGGCATAGAACCAAAATAATGTAAAGGGGAAGGAGTATGGAACAGCCATCATTACTTCACTGTGTTGCACATGTACATACAAAATTAGGAAGAAAATTATTTGAGATAAAGATGGCCACATCAGTTTAAAGTATGGTAATAAACCTATGATGTTGGAATTTAACGTGCCTTTTGGGGCACCTAAAGCTTCAGCTGACCTTCAATACAGTGGCTGGTTTCTCTCTTCTGGCACACAGAGAGATGTCTCCTTGTCTATAATACTGTCAGATTGTCTACAATACATGGGGTGCAAACCATGGCTGCTGTATAAAACATGGATTTGAATTCATTGACATACATGCGTGTAAAACTCTGTCACAGCATTGCACTCATGCAGCTGATGGTATTAAATATTAATCTGATGCTAACTACCTGGATACAAATGCCCTCCTCCCAGTGTCAAAACTGTAAAACAGCTAAAGGATATAAACTGGGGACAACATTTTGCACATAATTGCTGCCTGTAGAGACTCAAGGTTGTGAAAGTTTCTTACTTTTTATAAGGCCTTTAGTGATAACTTTTGTTTTCCAGAGAGAAAAATAAACCTCCCCAAGTTCCTTTGAACATTTCAGCAGCCTTTCATAGTGTTAGCTGTGAAAGTAATGGTGTCACATTCCTAATAAGGATGTATGGGAACTGTCTTTTAGGAGTCCCTGCTGCTTTCTTTGTGGAAACTATCTCAGCTGCTTTGGGATTATTTGGCAGCAACTTCTTTTTGCACCATGATTTCACAGGGATCTTCTCTGTTATCTTCTGTTCATTATATTCCTTTGAAGATCTAGGGAGAAAATGCGGAACTCAAGAGCTTTCAGTGAAGCCCTGTTCACATCTCCATCTAGCTAAAGACAGGGAATGAGTTCTCCTATGAAGGAAAATGGGGAGGAACCACAGTGCCCAAAACTCAGCAACAGTTTTAGGTAGTGCAGTCCAGGCAAAGGAATAACGAGAATATCCAGAAGTGGAGATTTCACAGGAAGCAAAGGAGGTAAGAAAGCACAAATTTTTGTTTCTGGTCCGAATGTGACTGCTTTGTCCAGAAGGACCACGGGTGCCATCCATGGCTGCTGATAGTGACCATGCTCTGTGCAATGCTGCCGAGAAAGGGTCCGGAAGAGGCTGGAGCAGTGGAAGAAATAACACTGCACTAACAAAGGGTTTTGCCCAGGCAAATTTACCTCCCCAAGAATTAGCCTGGGTATCTCTCCACGACACATTTATTTTAGAATCACAGCATGTTGCAGTTATTAGGCTCTGGCAGGCTCCTAGGTAGGAACTGTGTCCAAGAGCCTTTATTTCATCTGCTCCAATTGAGAAGAGTGTGGCAGTTCCTTTTGGTTGAGACTTCGCTATAACGATCTGAGCTTTAGTCGCTGTGAGGCTGGCCCACTGCAAAGCATTCAGTTGGTGTTACAACCAGAGACAACTGAGCTCCAAAAGAGAGTGCAGGCCGTGTCTACTTATTAAGTAAAGGGGCATGTGGAGAGCCCATTACTCAGTAATTGGTGCTAGCTGCCAGTTAGCATTCAGCGGGACTTGCAGCATTTGTATAGACCTTACAGTCCGGAGGGGCCTGGGATTGTTCTTGCCTGATTTGCTGCCACTGTAATCAGCTGGTGGCTCTGTTTTGCAGAGCTACCAAAAGCAGCTTTATAGGGCTGAAAGGCACCTGGAAGTACAGGACGTCCTTGAGGAATTCATCCGGAGGGATGTGCAGGTCCCAAATACTTTCTGGCTAAGGTTTGTGTGCTACTTTTGGGGGTCTGCAGGTTTCTTCCCTTGCCACGAGAAAGGAAAACGATGCCTGGAATTTGTGGTAGGTGATACAAGTGATTGCCTGGTGGTGTAAAACCTTAAACAGGTCTGTAGATTCGAGAGCCCCAAGTGTTGTGCATGTCTGTGGATCACAGCAGCATCACCTCTCTTGAGCACCAGAAGCTGCTGTTATCACAACGTTCCAAAATCCCAAGCAGGTGGTTCAGCGGGGCTTTANCCTCTCTTGAGCACCAGAAGCTGTTGTTATTCACAACGTTCCAAAATCCCAAGCAGGTGGTTCAGCGGGGCTTTAGAGGGGTGTACACAGACCCCGGGCTCTTGCGGTGGCCCTTCCGCCGCCTCGGCANGGTATCTATCCGAGGGAGAGCTCCCCTCCCCTACCTGAAGGTGACATGGAGGAAGGGGTTGCCCGGGCAGGGGCAAGGGGAATTTCCTGCGTTAGTTAAATGTCCCAAGTTTACCAAAGCCGAGGTTTGAGTAGGTCACAATTAATAAAAATTTTAAGATATCTTTTTTTTTACACCTTCGCTCCTCCCCCCCCCCTTTCTGAATTTAATTATGGCAGTATTTGTTTGATAGCTTGTTACTGTAAATAAAAGAGATAAAAGCAGCCCTTCACTTGAGTAGCTCTAGAGCTGTGAAATATGTACCTAATTAAAACTATTGGTGTAAGAGGCTAATAAAGTACATGTGCCTACTAGATGTCTTATTCTAATGAATCTTGGCTAATTTGCTTTGAGTGATGAATTTTGGTGTTGGTAGTAAGGGCTGAATAATTATGAAATTTATCACAAGGTGCAGGGACTCACGAGGGACTGCGGGGGTTCGGGGAGGGAGAGGAGCAAGCGGAGCCACATGGCCCCATGGCCACGGCGGGTGCCGCAGGAGCGGAGGCCAGGCTCTGGCCCAGGCATCGGTGCTGGCCTAGAACCAGCCAGCTATGGCCAGGGAGCCCCCAGGCCGTGCCAGCCGGCAAATATGTGGGCCAGGAAGGCTCCCTGTAAGGAGCGTAAGGGCCAGGGAGCCCTCCTCCCTGCCCGACTCCTCTCCCCCTTCTTTCCCCCTTGTTTTTGCCTGGCACCGGTGAGGAGCGGGCCATGGCATGCGCTCCTCAGACTCCCAAACCAAGCGCAGATGGGTTGTCTAAAGCATTTCAGATGGAGTTTGGTTTTGCGCCAGCAGCTAATCAAAGTCTTAATTCTGGAGAATAAAAAGGCTGGGCTTTCCAACCTTCCCCCGACTGGTTTCTGCTGGGGATGTGGACAGATGACATTCCTGAAAACCTTTTTGCCCCATGTGCTTCCAGCTGCTGGTGGGGCTGGCGTGCCCCATGCCCCATCTGTGCAGGGGGGATACCTGGCCCAGCAAAGGGCAGCAGCCATGTGCACCCTACGGACCCTCAAACCCATCCTGCTGCATGTTGTAGCAGAAAAATGTCAGGTGAGGGAAAAACTGCACGTTCGACAGCCCCTGCCTGAGACCTGAGCTTTGCCCTTTGGAGCAGTATAGGCTTGTTGGGAGAAAGGGTATAGTCTGAGAGAAGCAGGATAATAATAAAGGGGCCGGTTAAGCAGAGAAAGAGCCCTCAGAGTAGCACATATTTTTATTGCTTTTTTGCAATAGAGTAGAGAAAACATCCCAAGGCGAAATGTCTATTGTAGGCTTCCCTGTAGTCCCCGACAAGGCGTACTTAAATGCTCACACGTGTGTACGTCCTATCCGCACCTTTCCTTTACCGGCAGTGCAGCAGGGATGGTAGCGCGGGCCTGCCCCATCGGAACCTGGGGCCTGCGCAAACCTGGGGGTCTCCAGCCTCACCTGGCCTCACCCCATGTGGGGTAGAAGAGATTCGGGTACAGCCAAGCCACCTGGGCTTTGCTGTCTATCCCAGACTCAGACCCAAGGAGTTCAAATGACTCTCTGAAAGTGTGTAGTAGTTGCAGCTGTTGAAAGCGCCCTGGCAATTTCTGATTTGGAGGATTTTTTACAAGTGCTGCATTAGCAGTTTTTCTGCAGAATGAAATTTTCACTATTGCTAATATCAGCTGGAGGGACAGGTGGAATTTGTTATTTTCTTCAAAAAACCTACCTTTTTACAGGGAAGAGATCGTTTTTCATGGCTGCACGATCTGTTAATGGGGTAGATTGAGAATAAGATTGGGCAATACTAGACTGTTTCTGTCTTTGCCCCTGACTTGCTGTTTGACCCTAGGAAAGTCTCTTCATCATTCCAGAAACTTGGTTTCTCTATCTGTAAATCAAGCAATGATAGCTATATCAAAAGTGACAGCTATCAATATTCAGAAGTGGCTTTAAAATTTCAGGTGGAAGTGTTAAGTATTGTCACAGAAATGGTGTCTGTTGTGCTGTCTCAAAGACCTGCAAAAATCTATTTTTTCCTGTTGAGAGAATTCTTCCCATGTTGCTCAATCAATGATCATTTTAATACATTTTTCTGCCTCTCAGTTACATCTCAAATATTTGTGTCTTTGCAATTTCCATGGTCTCATATCTTGTCTCTTTCTGTATAAAATGTATGTTGTCAGCTTGAGGGAATGCTTTTCCTTTCAGCTTCTTTGTAATTACCAAAAATAGTTTTAACCTGTTAAAACATTTCTGAGTTGTTGACATCGCATGGTATGGTATTAAATCCTCGTTACTTCACAGCAAACCTTCCTGTGTGTTTACCTTTTGATAACATTTCTAATAAGAAACCGAACACCAGTGGACTAAAGGAGATACTTGCACTGTTGGGTCCAGTGTGACTTTGCATAATGAAAATATGCAAAAATAAATGACATTCACATATAGCTAAGAGATAGAGGACAAAATAGAATCCAATTGTTTCTGCTGGCTTTTCTTCACGGAAGAAAACCGTTGTGTTTTCTGGACAAGCTTTATTTACACTATGATCTGGGATCTGACAGCAAGGATTCTTGCACCTTGTTAAGTTATTTTGATTTCGGCATAACTCCACCAACAGACCTCAGCATAGTGGACTACCCCCTTTTAGAGGACAGGATGTTAGGGCCCTTGGCAAGGCCTAGATTTGAAGTGCTCTGAACTAGACTTATGGATAGACCAACAGCTTAAGAGCTAAACTCAGTTACTCTAACGAAGCCTGAGGCAGCAAGGAAACTTCCCACCTGAAGTATGTTTCCTAAAAGTTGATGGCAGATGGGTCTTGCATCCCACAAGCTGGGGATGTGCTGACTTTTCACTCTCAGTGTCACTTGCTCTCACATCACAGGACTTCTGATCTTTGATTTGTTAATAAGCTTGATCTGGTAACCTAAGCTAAACACACTTTTAAAGTAAATTTCAAATTTAAAAATCATTACTAATTCTGTTGTTCAGATTCACAGAGAGGGTTAATATAATTTCATTTTTCCTTTGGCATCTAAGTAAAATTTGGCCTAGATTTAATTCTTCTGGTAGTCGAGAGGGAGGAGGCTAACCAGAAGTAACCAGTAGTAGTGCTATCAGAATGTCTTGCAATCTCTGCTTTAGTAGTGAATGATGAATTAATGTTGCAGCATTTTCTTTTTCTGCACCCCACCCCTATTCATTAGCTTTTTTCTGCTTTTTCCCAGCTTTACCTCAACTTCCTCTGAGAAGCCAAAGACACCTGGCAGTAGTAGTCCTGATTTTGAGATTCCCTGCTCAAGAATATCTGCCCAAAAAAGTCCATTTTCACTATTTCACACAACTGAAAAAACAACTTGGAATTTGATGTGCTGTTGCCTGAAAAGTGTATGAAAAGAATTAGTTTAGGCTAGTTCAGTGGAAGGAAGCTGTTTGTGAATGGACTCAGACCCATGGAGGTCTGAGAATGATAAGTGCAAGGCTTCATCTCTCTGGGTCAATGGTCTTTGGGACAAGACAAGGAGGAGACAGAAGTTGAGCAGATACTGCTGTTTTGGAGTCTGCATTTCAGGTCATAGTCCTGTCTGGTCAACAAAAGTCATGCAGTGAATGGTGCCAAAGCACACTTGATGGTTGTGTGTATTTATCCTGTTTTTTCATTATTAACTTAATTTTTCATTCTGACAGACTTATCGTTACACACCTTCTTTGAAGACCTACGAGACAAAACCCCCAAATGTCTTTTGTTTTGTAGTACACCAGGCAATGATCCAAAATGTAGGTCTGAGGAAGCTTTTTTGTCCCACTCTTTTCAGAGCTTTCTTCCAGGAGATCATCTGTCTTACACTGGATTCACTCCTAACTGAGGGAAGGGGAGGAAAAGCTATTCCAGCCGAGCACTAATGACCCCAGACATTGTCCTGGGACATGTTTTGGGGCTGCTGTCTGGGCCGTGGTCCCACTAGCAGCAGCATGTGCGTTTCTTTGACCGATCATCAGTTGGAGAGTATGGGTGGTGCTTAATACCTGACCTGTAGTTCACACCCTTGTTCTGGACCCTGGTGCTAACTGATGGGCCAGACGGACTTTCCCTCCTCCCTTTAGCTTGTAGATAGTTCTTTGGCATGCATCCAAACCTAGTGCAGTATAGAAGGAAAAGTCTTCAGGTTCCCAGAGTGTATATACACATGTGGTCAAATCCCCAGCTCATTAAATTAGTATGTGCAGTGGAGACCAGCTACTGATTTATGTTTTCATCTATGCAAGGTAAATTGGATTGAAACTTCACACTGTTTAAAAAGGAGAGCTGAGATTCTTGCTTACATTTGAGTTCTAAATTAGCAGGCACATGACTAAGCTTCATGGACCTGAAAAAGCTGGGTCTGAGTTAATATGATGCCTATACTGTTGATTTCACTGGAACCTTTTGTATCAGAAGCCACATGTACACAGCCTCACATTGTGAAGTGAGATTAATTTAGCTGTTGGCAAATTTTGTGCTGTATAAAAATGTTCTGTGAATGACTTGGATTGCAAATTCTACTTCTTAATGTTTGCAATGTGAAGTACCACTAACACGAACAGGGCACTATTGGTTAAAGCTAAACTTTGCAGAAATGTGAAGGACAGGCACCCAAAATAAGAATATAAATAGTGGAGGACTAAGCAATATAAGGCCTACTGATTCAGATATTAAAAGCCTCAATCTAAATGGCAATGTAGAAGACAGATATAAAAGTATTTGCAAAGGTTTTAGAGCTGCAGTCCCTGTAAAAATGCAGAAGGGGTGGCCCCTCTCTTACAAAAAGTTGACTTGTGATTATTCTCAGCTATAATTACAGGGAGCACCACAGCGGGAGCTACCAAGATTATTTCTGCGTTACAGCTTAAAACATTATTTTAATGTTTCTAAAATGTATCCACATCTAGAATAAAAATTCTTGTTCCCTCTCTTTGAATTGTTAGAGCAGTAGCTGAAGCAAAACAAACTTCCCATGATCTACCTACCTTGGAGAACAGAACTACTGTGGATAATAGAAGTAAATTAATGGTATGCAAGCTCAGTTTTTGATGTGCTTCCTAACAGTACCAATTCACTTGATGCAAGTCCCTAAAGGAACACAGGTATTAAGGTATTACCCTGAAGTAAAAGCCACTGTGTATTGTCCTAGTGATCCCTTACTTGCAGTTGCTCTTCAACTTTGCTTGCTTCTATATTTGTAAAAAATTTGATGACTTGGCATTTGCAAACACTGAGTATATGGAGCTTAATCATAGATTACAGTTTTCTATGGGATCAGAGACAGTAAAAACTCTTCTGTTATGGTTCCTGTTAGTTAGTAACCAACCAGTAACTGTGTTTCTCCCAAGCATGTAGACACACCTCTGCTGAGATTATCCTTGCACGGCTAGCAAAGATATTAAGTCTTCCTTACTCGTATCAGTGAAATGTAGAGAGATGAACTTCTCTTGCACTCTGTATTGCTGGTGATAACTTTTTCCTCAAGTCTTATTCAACCTTAAGAAATTTGCATCCTTCCACATCTGGATTGGTTCCAGTCTTACATGTTCATGCGTTCTCTTAGACCAAAGAAATTTCCTCCCCAGTGCCCAGCCACTGTGTGTTACCTGAAAACCACACCACCTTTTCTGCTTCCCCCTGGTCCCTCCCCATAGCTCTGCCATCAGAAGAGGCCAAGCAAGCATTCCCTCATGCATGACAAGTAAAGCCAGCCTGGTTAGCTCATATCCATGCTCATCACTGGGTGAAATGAATCTGGCTGACTTAGTTTAAACAGATTAGGAGGCAATCTGTGATCCCTTTCACTAATGGAGCAGTATGTTGGGTACTTGGATGGCAGCAACAAGCATTAAAGACAGTGCTTGTCATCTCCCAGAAGAGCTTCTCTGCAGTCTTAGGTTTTCTCAGCACTCCCATTCTTGAAGCCAGTCTTGCACCCCTCAGCTTTCATGCTTTTTCTACATACCTTGCCTTTCTTTTTACCTTGGTGGCCACAAATAAAGATATATTTTGACATTTTAAATGAGTCTTCTCTGTTCAACTCTGTCTTTATTAATTAAACTTCTGTCTTCATATTAGGTTCCTGCAGCTCATCTCTTCTAGTTCCAGCTCTTACTTTCCATTTGCCTTCATTATACTTTGCCATTCTTGAACTGCAGTGAACTCTTCCTTGTTTCACATCTTCCTGTATAATATTCAGATCTGCTATTTCTCTGCCTAGTTTTACCAGGGCTGATGTGAAAATCTTTTTTGCTACAGAACCAGCAGACAGACCTTTCTTCTCTTTGCCCTGTTCCTTCTCACTCTTCCATAAATCTCAGCTGAAAAAGACGGGCATTCTCTTCTGTGATTACTTTTCCCTGATACTCTTCCCTTTGGGATACATTTTAATATGTCATAATCCATGGAAACTGCACTGTTTATGTTTGCAATTTTTCAGTGTGCTTGGGGTTGGGGTTTTCCAGGTGAACAGTGTATTAAGATTTAATCTGAACCTAGTCAGATAATATTGACCTGCAATGAAAAAGCTGTATGAATGAGATAGTAGCAGACAGCTTAAAGTGCTGAGTGCCAAGTGCTGACTGAAAAATGATACCCCAGAAGTTTGGTGGTGGAGAGCAGATGGGACATTTATGAATGGAGAAGCTTTCTGATTATTTAAATATTGTGACGTATTTTTAAAAATTTTGTCAGTTTTTTCACAGTTTGCCAGAATTTGCCTGCTCCTGTATGATGGCACAGCAGGGAGCTTCTAGGAGTTGCTTATCCCTCTGTAAGCTACCACATCTTGATACCAACTTTAGGTATCTCTCTGTTTTGCCACAGTAGGCTTCCTCAAAATTAAAACAAATAAGAACCGAACCTAAGACTTTGGATTCCCGATGCTCCTCTCTACGCCCATTTCAGCTACACTTCCCACTGTTTGGTGTTAGCAGTCACCAGGAAACATGTATTTCATTGTTAAAATCAGGGTCTCCTGAAACAAATCCCTAGGTATTATATTATTGCCACAGCTTGCAAGCCACATTGTGTTAGGGCCACAAACAATGAGTTGGCCCTTGCCCAAAGCAGCTCTTAATCCAGGTCATGTATATGGAAGATAGACAAGGGAAGCTGTTTCCGCATATAGCTGAGTTGCCTGGCTTAAACATGGTGAATTATTTCAGCAAATGTACTCCAAACCAACCCCTTCAGTTTTTCACAAGTTCCAAATTTGGGTGCCGCTCCAAATGAAAAGGAACAATTCAAATGCCTTTCTGAATGCATTTGAAATGAAGTAAGTTACTGTAATTTCCCTGGGCAAGGCAGCTCTTTGGAGGGGGCAAAAGTTGCAAATGGAAAAACAAACAAACAAATGAGTGAGTAACTGCGGGAGGCGCTGCCAGAGAATCAGAAACGAGCCTGGACAAAAGGGGGAGGGAAGGCTCTTGTCTGCCCTGGGACAATTTGTAGAAAACAAAATGTAGGAGAGAGTTGAAATGACCAGGGGAAAAAAAAATAACCCTCTGTCTCCTTTATTTTATTTGGTTGTTTTTTTAAAAAAAAATCCAGATAATCAGGCTACCAGGACCCATGATGCAGCTATTAAAGAAGACTGACTTCAAGGACTTTGAGAAAGAAAATAGAAATTTCCAGATTTGTTGTTCAGGTTCTTCCTTTACAGAGGTTCCTACAGCTACAGGACTAGGAGGTGAGTCCCTTAGCCTCAACTGTAAAGGGGAAAAACAAATGAGGTTGCCAGATGCACCGAATTAAGAGTCAGTGAGCTGAGAAAAGCGTGACTACCAGTTACCTTTCTGCCTTCTGAATCCTGGACCAGTGAGAAATCAAAACACAGTTTAGGTCAGCCGACAGGTATAGAGTATGCTTCACCTCCCACGAACTGGGGATGGAAAGCGAAGGAAAGAGCACAGCAGAGCTGCTGGTTGCCTGCTCTCCAAAGACTTCCTGTTAAGGGGAATCCTCAGTTGTCCATTTAGGGTAGTATTATAGCCGCACCGAGCTGCTGAGGCATGCAAAGAGGCTGCAGATGGGGCTGGGAATACAGCTCCGTACTTTGTTGAGCCACCCAGTCACAGCATTATCAAATGCCTGTTAGAGGTGGGTACTAAATGCTGGTAATGGCTAAAGGCAAAGCAGGGGGTCTGGTTTTAATAAAAAAGCAGTTTACGAACAGCATTTTTCTTACTATAATGATAAAATGGATATGAAACAGTTACGCTCCAGACCCTTATTTTTTAGTGCTATTTATTTTTTTCAGAACCCTGAAAACAAAACAAGTGAAAGCGCCAGGGCCGGGGCGGGGGGAAGAAAACTCCCTTCAGACAACAATCACCTTTTGAGTTTAATTCTCATGCTTGGTCTTAGCCCAGAGGGATTTGTCTTGAGTGAAGTTCGAAGAAAATCCTTTCCGCAGTTTCTGAGTTATTTAAATGTAACCATGGAGGTTTGGATTCAGATGCTTTTTTGAACTTGTATAACTCAAAAATAGCTTTGCTTTAAAACTTCTAAATTAACCCTCCTTAACTTTTCAACTTGTCACCTATCCTACTGTATAGCTTATAAAATTTTAAAGCTAATGGTATAACAAACTCAAATAACGATACTGCAGATGTTCAAATGAATCTTGGGAGAAATAAATTATAGGAGTCACAGTAGGTTGTTACTGAAGAAAGAGCGGCTGCATGCCTTAAACCATGTGTTCTTACTGGTCTGAAATAGGCCCAATCTTTTCTAGTATTAAAGAGTGTAAGTGTGCTTGGGTGTGGATTTTAATACTCAGTTACACAAATGAAATTAAGCATGTAAGCCCTGTTCTTTTTTTTTCCTCCTGATAGTAGTGCTTCAGACTCGTCAGAACATTCTCTTAAATTTTCGCGCTTTCTTTTTAACACAATCCCAATCAACAGGACATTCAAATGTCTCTTAAATATTTATGGATTTCAAAGACACTGAAATAGTCTTTGATTCTCTTACTGATATTACTTTATTGCCAGAAGATTGAGACAATGAGAGGTGAAGTGTCCTGGTCAGTCATGGTTTTTCCTTTTCCTTTATCTCCATCCAATCCTCCTGTTGCTTCCTTATGTTTTCTTCTTTGTCTTCCTTCCAACATTTCTGCCTCACTTACTGCTCTTGTTCTCACTGTCTCCTATCTGTCTTTCAACCATCTTTCTCCATTTATTCTTCTCTCACAATTGCACTGAAGAGGGCCCACGATAGAGAGAAATGATTTTTACTTTGGCAGCAGCTTTTTACTTTTATCTTTTCCCTAAATGTCTGGGATGGGTCCAGGCAGCTCTCCCCACTTTCATCATCTCTCTTCACATCCCTCGTGACCCTGAACTCTCGTCAGCAATCTGATGTCTGCCATGAGAGCGCCTCCCATGATCCAGAGCCACAATCAGACTAAAGTGTTGTAACACCGTGTGTTACTTTACTTACCACGCTTGCTCTGCTGCTTTCTAAGAACTGGACACCCGCGCCAGGTTTTTTCTCACAGAATAATGATGGATAGAGCTGCTGCCTTCTGCACGTCTCTTGTCCTTGCTCCTGTGCCCTTCTTCCTCCCACAAGTTTTTGTGGTTCAGGCTCCTGGCTGGTGCAATTTAGCCAAGATAGGGGAGATTTGTATTCAGCCTCTGCCTGAGGCAATCTGAACTTGAATCTCTTGCCCCCTGAATTAGCACCCTGCCCAAAAGATTATCAAATGTTCTGTAAGGAGTGTGACCTGATTCCTTTCTTTGAGTGGGAAAGCTTGTGCTTGACTTGTCAGCCTTGTGGTGGGGACACCATGTCTGCCAGGGCCTGCCCCAATACATACTTAATACAAAGTATGGAAGTATTCCCTGGAAGGGGGTAACAGAACCCAGGTTTCTTGTGGTCAGTATCGCTTTGAGAACAAGCATGCATGGCAATCCAGCGAACATTTAATTATTCTGTACAAACTGGAACAGCTCCAGTGGGATAGGTTGGAGAGAGCCCCGATTCCACAAGGCCCCTTGAGCCTGTGCTGTTCTCCCTTGGCTGCTGTGGGTCAGCTCCCCTCATACCCCGGAGCAGCAATCGCTGCTGCCTCAGCACCACTGACACGTCATGGTAGGCAGGGAGTGAGGACTTATGTGGAGGCTGAAGGGAAGGGAAGGAAAAGGTGCTCCTGAACATCCTCTGTTATCCACAGTGACAGGTCTGTATCTGTAGCTGAAGCAAGCACCTGCCACTGCTGCCTCAGTTACCATTCTGGACAGGAGTGACACTGAATCTGCAGCAGAGGGAAAACAAGTCTGTTAAAAGACAGGGCAGCAGGTGGGGGCACTATAAGGGAAATTGCTTTTAAAGGTGGAAATACAACAAAAATAGACTAAAGAATGTTAAAGACAAAATCAATGCCAAAGCAGAGGAAGCCAGAATGACTTCCAGAGCTCAGCCATAGGCAGTTGTCCCCCAACATAAGCCAGGCACTGTCAGTATGTGGGAGCCATCCAGGATTTTCCTCGCTTACAAAAATATTAAGGACATTATATGTTTTAACTGTAATGGAAAAACTGGAGCTCTAGTGCTGAGTTCCAAAGGCAAACACTAACCATTGGAAGTGATGCGGTACAGCGGGCAGAGTGTGCGTGTGTGTGCACGCGTGTGGCTGCTCCCTTTTCTCCTAGGGATTCTATAGCTGCCTTCATTCTTCGCTTCTCTCATATTACAGAAAGAAGGTAATTTTTCCTGGCCATTTACTAAAGCTCATTAAAGACCGAAGAGAACAAACAATGCTACTCCTTAGAGACTACCATTCAAAGTCATTCTACAATTCTCTCTTCTAATACTTGAGACAAATTAATTATTCCTTAGTGAAAAGTGTAGAATTCCTATTCTTCATTTTTGGGGTGGGGAGTGGGGAATAATAATAGGAAGTTTATATCTGAGTCGAAAGCTGTCTGTGCTGAAGGGAAATGAGAAAAAATGCGTGTTCCAAGAAGAGTAAAAGCAATTATTCTAATAATAATTCTAGGGATATTAATGTCTTTTTAAAGTAGATTGCTTTCAAATAAACACCAAACTTGAAGGGATAGGAAAGGCTGGTTTGTTTATTAATCATTCCAAAAGTGCATTTTTCTAAATGAACAAGTGCATGAGCAACTTCACTGGCACATATTAAAATGCAGTAAAACTGCAACTTGTAAATGTCTAAAAACTTCTGTAACCAGAGACTAATTTGTTTAACGTGTTGAAAATGTTATGTGGATGTGAAGAACTACATATTAAACTTCAAAGCGAAATGCTCCAGAGATTACACCATCTTAAAGACTGCATATTGGAAAGACCTTTATACATTAAACATAAAGGATTTTTAATTCTCTTCTATTTTGAATATTTGTCAATCTGCATGACTCATGCTTAGGATTGTAAACTGTCATTTAAGGTGTGATGTCCAAACTGAGGGCTGGGCCGTGATTTGCAAGGGGCTGGCTTTTCTCTTTCATCTCTATTAATTAATCCTGTCTCAGTTTGCCCAACGTACACTTCTGTTGACATCACCTTTTCCATATACTTTAAAGAGTCCCCAGAGAGATCTACTGCAGAACAAAAACTGGACAGAGAATACATTTGGAAACCATTTTATTTCTCAATTACCAACCAAAATGTATGGAAAAGATTTACACTCTATCTGATTTACACAATAATTATACTTTGAAAGCTTAGAAATAAATGGCTTGATCCTTGAAATCATTAGTTACTATACCAAATGTAATTGGTGTAAACTAATGAGTTTACTGGATGGCTGACCCTTAATTACTGATTACAGTTAAACTCTACCCAATCAAAAATGAGTTTACTTACAAAAGTGCAGTATAGTATTAACAAGCATTACATTTCCAAGTAAGCAGCTTTATGATTAGTTGTAGCACACAACTCAAGCCTGTTCAGGGCTATCAAAAGCAGCTTTTTAATAATAGTGCACTAAGCAACCATCAGTCTCTTACCTCAGCGTCTATCAGACAAACAGAAAGAAACCACATAATTAATCATCTCATGCAATAGAAATAAAGCATCTGGGCCAGATCCAGGCAGGATATACATAGCCGCCTTAGTCAAAAGAGCTGCAAGTGGCTGGGGATTCACTTTAAGATAGGATAACTGACATGGGGAATTCTGGCCCTCTGTGGGAGCAATATGCGGTACGGAAGTTAAATATTGATTGACTGTGTGCAGTCCTGTGCCATATGAAGAAGCCTATCGACAACATAGGTTTAATAATTCCTTGAATTGAGGAAGATTCCTTGAGCAGATTCAATATGTTGCAAGAGGACATTTGGTTACTGTACTGGCAACCCCAAAAATTCAGAAATCAGAACTCCTTACTATTTGTTAGACTAAACAAAGAACCAATGTTTAAATAAAATGCTAAATGGGACGAAATTATTTGTTATTTGCTTCTGGTTAATCTTTAAGAGTTAATGTTTTTACCTAACTAGAAAGACTCAAAATTCTTATTAAAAAAAAGTTGAAAGCAGATTTGTATAAAAAACATGATTCCAGAGTTTGGTCTTTAAATAGATACACCAGATATTTTGATAATATCGTAGGGCTTTACAATACTTACAGGCGCATCCTTAAAGACACTTAGGTAAGCGACTCCAATGTGTTAAAGATGTGGAAATTTTCCATCTCCTAGGACTTTTCTGTGAATCCTAAATTCAGATAGGAAACTGATGCTGGAGGGTATAAGCACTAGAAGATCAAGTCTGATACACTGCTGCTATGGAAATCTAGTTGGAAGAATACCTATTGGCTGGAGCTCTGTAGCCTGTGTGCTCTTCAGATGACCCGATGGACCTCACAGCTGCCAGGATTCATTCTGTTGGGATTATGGGTCTCTCATTTTTCCTTTTCTCAGTGATGTTCTCTCTGGTGCTCGCCTTTCATAAAGAGCTAGGCTCAGCAGAGGACCATCCTTATCTGATGGCTCTTGGGCACAAGTGCTGTTAACACTTGCCTGTTTATTAGTATAAACATTTCTTAAAACTAAGAAAATGAAGGCTGAATTAGTTCATAGAATATCTGCATGTGGGTTAAAGTGAAATTCATGCATTTACTGAACTCCCATTTGAGATGTGTTTGGGGTCAATAAAAGGTTAAAGTTGTTTACTGCCTTTAAGCTCTGGTCTTAGAAGTTAATTCAGAGCTGTGCTGTGAGCAGCTACAGAGAGTAAGTCCTTGGAACAGTGAATTGCTGGTTTGCTATCAAGGTCCTTGGGCCTTAATAATAAAATTAGGTTTTTTTCTTGAGGAAATCCTAGCAGGGATTTTCCAGTCATATAAAGTCATTATGCTGTTTTACAACATTACTTTAAAGATGCTTTGGAATGATCAGAGTTTGTGGGAAAGGATCATATTTTTTATTATTTGCAGGATACCCTTCAGCTGTCATAGCTACAGCACTGCCACTTGGAATAGCAGCTCTGTAGTTCAAAAGAAAAGGCAAAAAGATCTGCTGAGGCCTAAATTGGGCAACTGGGGCATACTGGTCCAGAGAAAGCTTGTTGAATTGAATGGGTCCCATGCACTTCCAGACGATCGGCTCCAATTTTGTAGGGTCTCGATACCTGGGGTAATCAAGGTGTTTTCCCGCGAGAGCAGAAAGACAGCCTAGGAAGCTTTAAAAGCTCTGCTTTTCACACTTCTCTGTTAGGGGGTTCAGGTATAAGCAATTTGAAAAATCATGGAAAAGGAAGAAGGCATATTTTCCAAATCTTCAAGATCCTGTGAGCTCAAAGACAGAGGAAACACTAAACTAGTCAAAAACTTTCCTGTCCACCCCCTGCACAGCAGTGCTGGTAAGAACAATGCTGCCATTTCTGCTCTGGTAATGTTGAGGCAACACCCTCTGCTGCAGAAGAAGGGAGACAAGGAACCATTGATTCGGGGGAAGGGGAACATGGTATGGACATGCTCACCCCCCTTGCCTGCCGTCCCAGTGGCACAGAGGAAAGGGGGGGCTTCTGGATGGACCGGCAGAACAAGCACTGTAGGGCCTTGCTTTCCTCCTTTACTGTGAACTACGCCTAACTGCTTCTGTGAAAGAAAGCATCAAGCCCCATCTTGTTCATAGAAATACAACATATTTTAAAGCTGTAGTTAATGGATAAACTGTTTTCTCATTGGATGAGCTGCACAATAAATCTCTTCCCGAGCCAAGTGCAATGCAGCTTATTCAGTAACAGTGAAATGAGCCACTGTCACTTTGCTGCACTTGCATACATCAGGCAAAATGCTTCCATCTTCATCAGTCTTTTAGCGAAATAGAAATAAAACAATTGTAACAGAATGGTGTCACTGGATCTGTGGCACCTGCTTTAAAAATAAATCTCTTCGCTTTGTCTTCACTATTACTTTCAATAAATGTCCTAGCATTGCCACAGCATTTATCTAGCAGCAGGAAACCATTATCCTATGACAACAATCTATTCCATTAACATTAGCTCTTAATTGTAAGATTGTTTATAAGACAGCAAAAGCTACTGAATCATAGTAGAATGATAAAAAGAGTTATGGTCATGGAGTATAGTAGTCGTTTCAGTTCTGAAAAACAACTTAAGAAAAGTAGAGGCCTATATTTTTATATGAAAAAATGTCATATTCTTATGCAAGAAAATGTTTTTAAATAATGGATTGCATCGGCAAAGTAACTATTAAAGAGTTAATGTTAAAAACTGTTACTAAGAAACTCTTGCTTTGATAAATGGTATGACTGAAAAACTGAATAGGAAGCTTAGAAACTTCCTGAAAGCAAGGCTGCACCGAGTCAAACAGAGAAATCATAATAACAGAAGCAGATTTGTCTGGCGGAGTGAACAGAAGGAATCTTGCAGAATTGAGACGTGAAGAACCTCACTGCAGAAGAGAAGGGGAACTGTCATTCTGATTGTTTGTCATTATTGTTTCATGTCCAGTTAAGTGAACTTAGAGTGACAGTTGTGTCATACCTACTGGCATCTATGTAAATTTCAAATCAAATGTGATAGAGGCTTTTCTGCCAGACACAAGTCACCAGGCTGCTCTTCCTCTTTATTTTTGTAACCCTCCATTTTCTCATACTGTACTGTTAGCCCTTAAATTAGAAAGACAACTTCAACAGGAGGTACCGGTTATGGGTGTGTTTCAGTTCTCAGTCCATACCTTGCTTTCTCTCAGCTCTTTGAAACAATGGCTAATGTCACGTTTCCATCAGACGCAGTGGCAACAAACATCTAGATGTATTAGCTAAAAGTACGCCTTCCCATCAATGACATCCCATAAAACAAAATCCTCTGAAACTCAAGGTTGTGAACCTTCTCTGAACACCTACAGAGAAAATGGCTTGAGCAAATGTTCCTCCATTGGTTTCCTATAGCCCAAACTAGAAATCACAAAGGTCTTCTCTGTAGATAGGTGCAAAATGGTGGAAAACATAAATCCTCAACCTTTCTACAAATCACGGCATTGTTCAGAGGTTATGAGAATTTCACAAGGATAACAGATGTACTCCTCCACAGCAATGAGTAACAGTAAATAACTCATTTCCTGGACACACTCCTAACCGGCAGATATCCTAATGACATAGGATTGGCTCCGGGACACACACCTTTGAAAAGAATTTCAATGCAATTATAAAGGTATTATGTGTGGACAACACCATCAAAAAATATTAGAAATGTGGCTTATGCATGCAGGCTTAATACCAATTTCCTCTGCATATTTAAGCTTACTTGCCTAATTGATTAAATAATGCAGGCTAGAGTTAAGTTTTTGTTGTTTTTCATTGTCACACATCATTCCAGAACATTATTTTAACTAAACTCTGCAGAAGACTGTTTTCAGAAAAAAAAAAAAAAAATCATACCAAAATGCAGCTACGTCCTTTAAAAAATGTTCCTTTGACAAAGGAAATTTTAAAAAATGGCTACAAGCAAAAAAAAAAAAAAAAAGAAAAAGAAAAAAAGAAAAAGAAAAAGAAAAAGAAAAAGCTCTGAGTAGAAAACATTTAATATGTTTCAATGATTTAAAAAGTCAGAGGGAAAAGAAGACAAGTTTAGACAAGTTTACTTTCTCTGCTAAATTTTTTTGAAGTAAATTTTGACTGAAAAGAAGTGGCAGTGATTTAACAAAAACATACTGTTATAAAATATGTATGTTCAGAAGCATAAATGATGGTGTTCTAAACATGTACCCCTGCATTAGTTGAATCAGTTGATTTAGTCGGACTTAGGGTTTTTAATTCCTTTCCAGCTGATCTTTTTGGTCCTGTAAATGTAAAGGAACTCAGGAATTTACCTATAATCTGGGCCTTCAAACAGCACCAAATTGTGCTGTCCCATCCTCTATTCTGGCCATCTATTACAGTGACTAGCAAACAGAGGCAACAAGTTAACACAAGTTAACACAAGCCCTATAAAAGTATCTGTGGAGAATTATTTTTTTTTTTTTACTTTAAAGAGTAAGTTCCATATGAGTTTATATTTTTAAGTATTTGTCAAATGAGGTTTACTTCTTGTTAAAGATAGTGACATCTGAATCATAAAAATACTCTATTCACGTTTGTATTTGTGACAAACTATCACTTTACAGGTATGTCATCACAAAAGTAGTCATTCCATGTTTAGAATATCAAAATAATTTTGACTGATTTGCTTAAAAAGTGCCTTGTTTTATTAGACTGTGGAATGCAAAGCGCACTTTCAAAATTCATATAGCATTTACAATTGTAAGATTGTTAGATGTAGTGAACTTATTATTACATATCCATATTCTAATGGCCTCTAGAGACTTTTAATTTAAAACATAAATTACATATAATTTCAAACTCTGATGTCTTTGACTTTAGTCACAGAACTCTCTTCCAGGACTTTCTGCTACTGATGGCTCGTGGTAATATATCAATTCTCCCAACAGGAATATGCACAGGACAAATTAGTGAACGTAATTTTAGCCATATGAGGTCATTACTAATATAGCCTTAGCTCTTCCTAAAGTGGACTTCATTGTTAATATAAATATATAGCTATAATTGCTGACATTTATATTATTTGGCTCCTGTCCTAAGTTATGGATACAGTGATGATAAAAGGGTCTTGCAAGTCCTTACCTAAGCAAACCATGCTTACTAATTACCTTCCATGGTTCTGGGTTCCTGTAAATAAAGTTACTCATGTATTTATAAGCAAGTCAAAATCTATATACGTATTTCTGAAAGTGAATTATCCTGCTCTTTGGGGCAAACAGTACAGTCTTTTCTGCGTGGAAAAGAATGCTGAGAAGAAAGCCATCCAGGGTTCTTCTCAGCTTCTGCCCCGTATCATTGGATATCCAGCTTGAATA
This sequence comes from Pedionomus torquatus, assembly GCA_013398155.1. Lineage (NCBI taxonomy): Eukaryota > Metazoa > Chordata > Aves > Charadriiformes > Pedionomidae > Pedionomus > Pedionomus torquatus. The sequence continues at coordinate 536,194 of VZRU01001293.1, read as the reverse complement.
CTTAATCCAGTCACATTTTTAAATTGCCTGAGGCCCAAACCCAGAAGATCCTACGCAAGTAAAAGGATGCATTACTTTAAAGTAACAAATGGCTGATGGTTTTTCATCACTGTTTCCAAAGAGACTGAGGTCAGAGGGTTTGGTTTAAAGGTCTAATTTTTTGTTCAAAAGGTGTAGATTGCAAGACACAAGGACTAGCAAAGTGCAGCATGGAAGATCTCAAGACAAAGCAGCAGCCTCAACATTTCTCTCTAATGAGAAAAGGAAAAGCCGGTTGAGGTCCCATAGGAATGAGGTATTTAGGGAGAGAACGAGGACTCTTTTCATGAATGGAGAGATAACCCTGATGAATTCTGGACTACCTGCTATCTGAGGGGCACGTCTAGGTTTAAGAATGATTTGGATCACAGGCTGTAACATTTTCCAGACATTCAGATTGCAACTACTAAGCCAGCAATTTTATGCGTTCCTTTCCCTGACTCCAACAGTACCGTGATATAAGCAGCCAGATTTTCTCCTGCATTGTGTTTTTTATCCATTCAGCCAAAATTAACAGTCTTCGAGGATAACGTATGCCAAGTGAATTTAAATCTTGCGGACTCAAATCGACCTAAAGTTGATGGATACATTCATGCCTACTGCTGAAATCTACCAATTACACAGAACTATGTTAACTTACCATAGAAACATCTCATCTAATAGCACAGATGATGTTGAACTAACTAATTACATTATGGCACATAGACAATGAAAAACATAACGAAGATGACAGCACAGCAACAGCAGATGCTGCACAAAAGAAAAATTAGAAAAATATTGCTCTGCAAAATGCTCTCAGTTAAGGTTTCCTCCGTTAAAATTAATCACGAAAATTAGTGAAGATCAGATTTCAGAAAAAGATATGAACATTGTAATGGTATTTGGAAGATGTCGTTAAACCATTTAAAACTCTGCTCCTTGAGAAGGTAATTCCCATTTTTGTATTGCTATCAGTTTTAAGACTAGTAAACATTTTAGTGCCTATGGCAGAGTTTCTTGGTAGAATATCTTTTCCAATAAGGAGAGGTCCTGATGGCTCTTCCAGAGTCTGAATTTGGTAGCTTCCAGCCATTACAGGCTCAGATAATTAGACAATGTAGATTTTATTTTAGCGTGGCATTTGCTCTGTTCTTGCGCTCTTAGCTATCAGAGAGCTAGAACAGCAGTGACTGTTGATTATCTGTAGCATGCCTTGTTACTTTATATACTTTAAATTGTACCAGATCCTAAATAACAAATCTAAAACTGCTGAGTATGTTTAAATGTAATATGTACATGGAGATTACATCCAGATGATATATTTCATAGACCTATGCTAAAAAAATACATTATTTCAACCACAACACCGGTCCTCTCCCCCCTTTCCCTGTGAAGCTTTCCATGAGCTCCCAGCCTGCTTTTTACACAGACTCTGAATGTACGGCAGTCTATGGAGAAAGACAGAAATGGAGTTTTCTGCTTATATCTAAATCTATCTTGTATCTGATATTTATATCAGTCCTCTGGTGCCGTTCAAATTTCAGCATTTTATTTGCTATACAATTATAAACAAAACATACGTACTGTATTCTGTTTTCCCACTTTTCCTAGCTTGACATTTTTTTCCTTAAATTTTGACTTGTTACAGGGCTCACGTCTCCGTGGTCCAGCTAAGGCCAGGGATGCAGAAATGAAGGAGGCCCACAGGTGGCGATGTGGTTAAAGTACACCTGGGCTGCGATTCCCGAGAGCAGACGTACCGGTCGGCCTGTCAGAGGGAAGTCGCTCTGCGATTTTGTTGTACCGCTGCACTTATTTGTAAATAAGTACTCCCAGCTAAAGTTTTGTCTACCTGTGCGGGTACATCCCTTCTATGTCAGCCTCCAGCAGGAACAGATTTAAAAGACTTTGATGTCTGGATCAAGATAGAGACGGCGGACACACCATCGTGATTCAGACACACCTCCATTGCTAGATATTTATTTGACAACAGCGATTTACTGTAGCCCCCGCCAAGCGGTGCCAGGCCCTGTCCTGCCCTCTCCTGCAGCGCCGGGCCTGGCCTTGCTGCAGCGGCAGCCAACCCCACCGTCCTCACTGCATTGCCTGCTACTTACGTCAGCAGTCAGGCAGCGAGAAACTCCTATTGGGAAGTTTTGGCTGTTCTTTCACAGATCCTGGAAACGTGTAATTGATCCGAATCCTTGGCCAAGGTTTGTGCGGTGAAGCGCGTCCTGCACGTGTGTCCCCCCCTCATGCACGACAGTGCCAGGGAAGAGCATCTCCCATCAGCAGGAGTAACTGCTCACGGGGAAAACACCCACTAATTATGGCACGTCTATAGATACTTTTATTATTTCAAGGGTCGTGCTTCAGCTATACGATGCTGTACTTATGCTGAATTCTGCGTTCAGGCCTCAAAAACGTGCTGTTAAATGTATGCGTTGAGGTTTTTTCCTCCAATTTGAAGTGTCCCTACTGAACACTACTTCTTCTGATTCGCTATCATCCCCGGGCTCCTTCCTCTGAAATGCAGTTGTCTTCCGAAATGGCAAGCCCTGCTGCCAACTGCCAGACAACTGCGGCACTTTAACCCTTTTAAACCTTTCGCAGGGCGCTAAGAACCACGGGCCGGATCCGGACGCCGGGTTCCTCCAACGGTTTCACCGGGGGGAACGTTTAAAAAAGTCGGCGGCCCCGGGGGGCAGGAGGAGGCGGCCGGCACGGAGGGGAGCGGCGAGGACCGCTTGGGAGGGGGCGGGATGGGGACGCGCCCCGCACCCGGGACGGGCTCTGAGAGAC
>VZRU01001293.1:506854-526839 GCA_013398155.1 Pedionomus torquatus | reverse complement strand
TTTTTTTTTTTCCTTCCCCTTCCCCTTCTCTAATGCAGCACTTGCCATTATGCACAGCCCCCCTTTTAAGTATCAATAGCTTCTGGTGCTTTTAAGGTGCTTGGTCTCTAGTTATTCTGAAGTACCTTTAATGGACTTGGCTCCAGGCGTAATTTCTGTGTTGCCTTTCTTTGTTACACTTAATATAGCTGGTGTGGAATTTAGATTAAATATAGGGAATGTACAGAAACACCAATCGCTTCTGGATCAGTAGGTCTGGATGTGCATTTCTCTTTGCTAGGGCTTTGCTATATATTTGTGGGCACAATTGTGCATCATGTTGTGCAAGAATGGGAGCACTTAAATCTGTCTCCACGATTTTGGAAACAACTGGAACCTTATTTTGGTAGTGCAAGTTGCTAGAAAAATGTTTCTGCAGATACTGAATTTTGAGTAGCAAGAGGGGAAATAGGGCTGAAAAGATTTCTTATTGCCTTCACATTTCCACTCTTGTGGAAGTTTCTGAAAAAAACTAAAAAAAAACCCAAACCACCCCCAAAAACACCCCACCCCAGGAGCATTCATGTGTTTGGGGGAGTGGGGAAGGCTGTGTTGGAACCACACAGTAGTTAATTTAAGGTGGCTTGGTAAAATGCTGCTAAGTGTAGAAGAGCTGCCTTGTCCTTATAGGGAACCTCTTGATGTTTGTGATTGATTGCATTGCCCAAATGTTGAAATATTAATGACCTTCTTGGACTGAGGACCCAAAGAGGAAACTGAAACCAATTCTGTCATCACAATTAAAGAGTCCCCTGGCTTTAATTAGCCTGACCTGGGGTATCTCTACCCATTGCTGCAGTTAAAGAGAAAAGAGCCCATTAAAGTCCAGTCTGAGACCGATAGCTACTTAATTGAGCACCTAAAGCCTCAAGCCTTTTAAATCAAATACTGTCCTGGACAGTCCCCCTGGTTAGATAATTAGCTCTCCAGCCTCTCAGAGACCATGTGAAACAACTTTTTCAGTAAAGAATAGTTACTGTGGAAGACTTCCTTTACTGGTAAGGAGGAATAACATTTTTTTAAAAGACAAAACCTTTTTCCTGTTAGTGGTATTATGGAACAAAACCATTCATAACAGTAGAGAAGGAAAAATAAGCTTAATTTTCCTGGTAAATAATACAAAGCAGCAGAAAGGTGTTCTGACTTTGCAAGTATTTTTTTTCTGGAGTTTTAGCAGACAATTCAGCTGAAGTGACTTCCCAAAGCAGACCTGTTCTGGGAAGACGCTTAGGGAAAACATAAGATGTGTGGAAAGCCTCTGGATTAGTTCGACTCCATTTATGAGAATTCACAGACGTTCAAGGTGTAGGACCACTTCTGCTCGGAGAGAATTGTATAACAAATGGATGCTTAATGAAGACAAGTAGTGCAATGAGATCCATATTCCAAAAGCTGTGTTTTCGGTTGGGTGGTACAATTGGATGGATGATTGCGAGAGCTGCTCACCGGGTTCAGATTTTCCCAGACAAGTAATGTTGCCTGTAACGCCTGCAGGACTTTGCCTTTCTGCCTCCTCTCCCCCCACCCCCGGCAGACCCTAGATTTTTGGGTCTGTGCTCTACAAACGTAAGAGTGCCTTGCTGCCTCCTCTCGCAGTGCTTCCCCAGCACCTTCTCTACATGCCACCTCTATTGCTACTAACAAAGGAGGAACAAAAATGCATATTGTAAAGCTGTGGAAGTAATCTCAATGCGTCATGTAACTACTCAGAACCGGTCCTGATTTAGAAGATGCCCTAATAATGGCCCCTTAGTTTCCTGACAGTTTAGTCCCTTTGGCTGGAGGTCCTGACAATGTATTAGTTCAGCTTTCCCTTTGTAACCGCTGTGATTCTGCAAGAACGTGTCAATGTGTCGTGGATCTCAGACTAATTAGTTTTGAAATGGAGTTTTGATTGAACTCTTCAAATCGATGCTGCTGCAAAATTTGTTTCTCAGCTTCCTATTAAAAGCCATCTTAAGGGGCAGTTTTACTACTCTCTCTGTCGTTCAGTCGATACATTTAATAACAACTTACAGGCTATTTTCAATAAAGTGGCGACAGCAAATTAGTAGTTTGAACATGACAAGCCTTCTCTGCAAGCTCGGATTCTGAAAATTCAAAGCAATTATTTTTATACAGAGGCACGCTGCAATCATTCAGATTACGGGTATTCTGTTGTAATGCGTCTCCTAGGTTGACACAAACAGAATTTTATGACTTTATTTGGACAGGAAGGAGATGCAAATATTAATATTTATTATGACACCAATACGCTAATTTGTAAATCCTATTACTATGTTTTACATCGTGCAGAAAAGTGGGTCTGTGACCCTGCCAGCTAGTTCAGTTTCCTGTTTTACTGTGAAATGATTGTGGTAGTCTTTATAAATATTTGTGTATATTAGAGACCCATGCAAAAGCAAATAAAGGTTTTCTTTATTAGGCTAACGCAGCCTGTAAAAGTAGAACTCAATAATCATTATTGTATTCTATTTTGAATCGATGTGTTGTGCCTTTAAATGGATTTCAAGAATTATGTATATATTTTTCTTCNCCCCAATGGCAGATGTTGTGGTCTCATTTGATTGCATAGGAAAACTGCAGTGATACAGCAAACACCCAGAGAGATATGATGACAAATGGGTCCAGATCCCGGTAAATTACTTTCTGCTCAAATCGAAATTTCATTCAGTTTGTTGCTAGCAGAGATGAAGTAATCTAAATTGTGGACTCAGGAGCAGATAGAGGGAAGTTGGAGCAAGCATTTCATTATCAAGAGAGAGAGAAGGTTAGGATGAAAGAGATGAGCAGAGGCAAATCTAAAGTGTTGACACCATGATTGAAAAGGTTAACCCATACACATTATATATCAACCTGGATAGCAGAGAGTTTCTAATGGAAACTCTGCACTGATGGAGGTTTACTGGAGTTTCAATACACTGAGCATGATGTCTTCTTAGATATACAATCAAATCCTCTTAACCCTTTTGATGACTCATATCTCAAGATATGATTAAAGTACAAAAGAGTTCTTCATATAATTTCAAGGACACAATGCATTTAAACTCCAGTCATGAATTGTATCTTTTTTTTTTTATGATGAACCCAGTAATCTGATAAAATGTGTGTAGTACAGAATTGTTTGTGTTTCTAGAGGTGTAAGTCAATATTTCTGATTAAATCCTGTGTAACCACATCCAAGGTAGGGCAAAGCTACCAGTTGGTACACAAAAATACCCTTCTTCATCGTATGACACGTAAGCGAGTTGGAAGGCGGGGGTCAGAAGTCTCAAATACTTGTGTAATAAACCATTGCGATGATGCGCAAAAATGCTTTGAGCCTCCTGTGTATTAAATTATTCATGATCATCACCTCTGTTTCAGGTTATTTGGAAATAGTGGTGCTTGCAGTGCCTGTGGACAGTCCATTCCTGCTAGCGAGCTGGTCATGAGGGCACAGGGCAACGTCTATCATCTTAAGGTGAGGGGGTTTTAATATATGCTTGCTTTTTTTTTTTTAGTAGCTGATTAGTACTGCCCTGCTTCTTTAGCATAAAAATCTGCATCTGCTTTTGGAGGAAACACAAAACAATAACTAGAAATATGACTATTACGTTATAACGCTTCCCTTAGTGTGTAGCTTTGTTCCCTCGTAATCGGTAAAACTATACTTGAGTTATGTACTGCATAGTCCCAACAGGTAAGACTAATGCTGTATTTGGAGATACTAGAAACCAAGCAGCTCCATATCTCAACTGTACTCGCAGTCTCTGAAGTGTAATTTTCAAACCAGCAGCATACTTAATTTGTGCTGTAGTTTCACTTGCTGTCTCCTTCCTTTTTCAGTGTTTTACATGCTCTACCTGCCGGAATCGCCTGGTCCCCGGAGATCGGTTTCACTACATCAATGGCAGTTTATTTTGTGAACATGATAGACCTACAGCTCTCATCAATGGCCATTTGAATTCACTTCAGAGTAATCCACTACTGCCAGACCAGAAGGTGAATACTCAACAATTACTAATAAGCATTGTTAGAGCTAAATGAAGATCAATTTCTTTTCGTTCTAATAGTGGACGTCCCCCACCCCTGCAAGGAAACCTTTAAGTAACTGAACTTACCTTAAGTAACTTAGGCACGGGGTATAGGGAGAAAATACTAATGTTTTAAACGTGACAAGTAGGGTGATTCAGTTTATTTCGGTTTGGGCATGTGCATCTGTACAGCTGTTGAACTCCTTATGTACAAAGCGAAATGGAGAGCATACGTTAATATAAACTCTGAACAAAGAGAAGTACTATATTTTATAATCTTGAAATTAAGGGCTACAATCGAGAGCAGGTTTCTGTGGGAGGAAAATTAAATCCTTTAATATGGAAATAAATGTCTTGTGAAGAGGTTCTTGAACTAAAGCAATGTATTTCACTTTAATATTAAGGTTTTAGTTGAGGAAGCATGCTGGGGTACTCTTTCAGAAGTATTTTCTTGTCTGTTTTGTATGTCAGAACTCAAATTTAACAACCAAAGTGCTATTTTCTTATCGCTCCATAACACTAATAGCTCAACTAGAGATTGTACATCTCTGTGGTTGACAGCTCTTGGTTTCGAGCTAAATGAGTAAATAATGACTGTACGAATCATATAGAGAAGACGAAGAGAAAAAAAAAATTCTGATCAACAGTTGTCCTGTAACTCTGAAACTAGATAGTTTTAGATCTATTTTAATCTCCTTAATAAGTCCTAAAGCTATGCAAGTGAGTGCATTTTGATAACTGCTGTGCCTAATTTGTAACAATTACTGTCAACTTTGAGTTAAGAGACTGTTCATTCCACCCTGGTCCAGAAAAGAGTGAATGTATGACTCTTGCACATAATTTTATTCACATCATATTTCATACTGATTATGTATTGATGACATTGATTCATTTACTCTTTACAGCGCCACTTGCATGGATATTAAATCTTATTGACCACAGATGAATTTTAATTTCAGATTGGTGATAGATTTTTCCATCAGCTCTGATAGTATATTTGACTTTTTCATCATTAACCCAGGCAATCACACAGCACTGAGTTATTGCAATGAAACAAAAAGTGCACACTTCAGTTGGTAATTCTTTATAGATTTACAATAGGAACTTCATTAATGTCTGTAAGGATCACAAAAAATAACATTTATCTGCAAATAGGGATTTGGAAGATTAAAAAAAATCAGGAACAAATGCTAAAGTGATCTATTCTGTAATGTACAGAAAAAATTTTTAGTGCTTTTACGTAGTAGAGAAATATATCCAAGAAAACGCAAACTGGTTTTTAATTTCCATGATTTTTTGTTGTGTTGCTACACTTTAATATCTGTTTGCTTTTTTTTCTGTGCATAAATTTACTGATTAATTTTAAGTATTCTTTCAAGTCTTATATAGTGAATGTAATTACATCAAAATAAAACATAGACCTCTTTTATTTACTTAATTTGTCAATCTAGGTGATGATAGTTGACTACAAAAGTCCTATACAGTTAGGCAGAACAAAGATAATTAAGATTGGAGGAGAATGTGCAGCCTCTTCTCAGGGAAGTACAAATACAGTTAAAGATTCATAGATTTATACTGTTGTGAATTTTAATGAAACAAATCTGCAATATAGACTGGCTAGCAGTGAATCTGTTAAATGAATATTTGTAGGTATCCCATTTCAAAATATAGGTAAAACCATTTATCTTTATATACTGCAGTAAAAGGTTTACCATTCCGAGAGAGTGGTTTATCCACTTGTCTTCTAGGAATGTAAAGTTTAATGTAACTTCAAATAGGTGTCTAAATTGTCATTTAGTTTTATCAGTTTCTTATGATGCCGTAGCAAAACATAAAAATGATTTAGTTGCAATAAAAGCAGGAGACACGATGAGGAACATAGAACATGGAAAAGAGAAGTAAAATTGGCCTTGGCTTGCAGAGCTTGCGACTGTAGACACCTGCTAGAAGCTAAATGCAGAGAAAATAGTGAGAACAGGTTTTTATTAGTGCGCGCCACCAACTATTAACCGCATTGCTACAGTCAGTGATGAGGCAGATGAAGAGGTATTAGTGAGAGGAACAAGGGGGGGGGATTATAGTTTGGAGAAATTTTTTTGTTACAATATAATCTCTAGAAAATGGTCTAAGTTCTCCTGCCAGTTTTCAAAGGAGAATTGTGGAACACGTGAACTCCAGAAAACTGAAATATAGCTGAGGAGACAAGTTGATAATTCATAGATTTATCAGGTTTCTGGAGTTTTGGGAGCTACAGGGGCAGGTGCCAAAAGAGTCGTGTTTTGTCTGTTGCCATTTTAACAGTCTAAAGATGTTTACATCAGGGATGTTTTCCAGAAAGCTGTGTGCTTTAGGTCCACTAATTAAAAATGTTCTTCCACTATGACAGATTTGGCTGTAACAGATACTCTTTATTAAACATTAAAGATCAATCCATCTCCAGGTTATCCTACCACTACAGATTATAGACATAGTGTAATATTCACTTTTTTTTTTTTAATTAAACTGAAGAGATTGAGATATACTTCTAGCATTAAAACCCATTTTTGTTGCATATGTGAAGGTGACAGATATGAACTCGCTGTTGTCTTAATATAGCTTACAGGTTAATAGCCGTTGGTGATTGGTGCAGGCAGAAAGGGTTGCATGACCTAGCTTTGCTTAAAAACTTCCTTTCCTTTTTAAGAAGGCAAAAGCAGTGATGGTGGCTATTCCTGCCTTTTGCCTCTCCGAGGCAGTTCATGCATGTAAATTATAACTTCCCATCACTTGCTACGTAGTTTTGAAAAAAAAAACCAAACAACCAACCAAACGAACAACCCATTTTATCTAAACTCGGTACTACTTGCCTGCAGAATGCAAGCTCTTAGTTTGTGATGTCCTGTGTGCCTTTTCCTTTGAAGGGGCTGTATTGTCAACAATTCTCTATGCTTTCTTTTTTTCAGTAGTGGTAGTATTCCTGTGGTGTTTCTTGTCTGCAACAGTCTTACCACCTACGAAAAGTGTAAATTTTCTACCAGTTGGCAATGTTTGTAGCAAACACTTGTCTTCAGCTCCTATACTTTTAAATAAAGTATGAGTTAGATTACATCTCTCAGAGAAGATCTTAAAAAATCTAGTTTACATATCACTCAACAATTCCCTTGTAGTTACATAATTGGTGTTGTCTGTGTCCATAGTAGAAGATATTTGATGCTCATTTATTAAATATGCTTGCTGGCTGCTCCCTAATCTTTGTTCTGGACAGACAAATTACCTTTCTCACACTGAGCTTCAGCTCTGGGGAATTAAACCTCCAAGCCTCTACTACTTTAATTAGCTGGAAAGTGGGGGGTTGCAGTTACTAATAGACCTCAGGCTTTTAGTAACTTAGAGAAAGGGTGAAAAAAGAACTTCCTGGGAAGCACAAAATGTCATTTAAAAACCATAAAAATCTAATATATATTATTTCATTTTGGTAATTGCAAACAGATTGTATTTGAAGACTATGGATGATCATTTCTGTTTTATCCATGAAAGTTTAGATTTTTATTGAGTTAGACACTTTAATTATCACAATTCATTAACACCAGTGTGAAAGCACATGTTTGACTTCATATATTAAAATGTTTATGTAACATTAACTAACATACCAGATGAGGAATTTTAAATGGGGGGGAAAAATCCTGAAATATCTATATTTAGCTCTTGTGCAATGCAGCATATTAACCAAAGTTGCCTTGGGAGGATATTGGCTGTACTTCTTATTTGCTTTACACACTATTTCTTTCAATTATAAGATCATATTACTAGCTTCTTCAAAGGCATGGCATAATGTTTCTTCCCTTTTAAAAGGGGCCCAGAAAAACCACCTTATTCACTGTACGATTTGTTACCAGAAAGTACACTTATTTATTGTTGTCGTCTTTTTTTTTCCTGTGTGCTCTTTTTAGTAGTGAAACTGCAGAAAATGTTTGCTTTTTGCTATTTGAAGTTGAAACATTAGCAGTATGAATGGATAGTGTAGAAAGCCTTAATCAAGTCACAGTTGGAAAGTAATCTAATAAAAAAGAGATTAGTGAATAAGGAAAAGACAAAAGCAGTCATGTTGTAGTTTCCTATCTCAAATTTAGTACTCTAGCTAAGATACCCATTTTTCTTTCTTACAGGTCTGCTAAAAGGTCAGAGTAATGCAGAATGCGTGCCTTCATCTCAAATTTTGTTCATCACAGATGGATCCCATGTCTCTAAGTAGACAAGTCACCTTTGTAGCTAGCATCAATGCCAGCTCCATACCATTGCACCTTCTTTATTCTTGATTGCCCTTCCCACATTTATTGGTGTATTAAAATGACTGAATATGAACATTAAGGACTCCATGAACCTGGGCTAATGGGAGACTAGAGAAAATGAAAAAAGATCCACCGGAGGACATCTTGGGGGGGAGGGCGGGCGGGTGGGGAAGATGACTAATGAAGCTAATTAAAAGAAGCATTGAAATCTGCTTTCTACCCTCATTAACAATTAGCAGGGCACTGGCCAGTTTGTACCCTGTGTTTTACCTTAACAACATTCTATTTGCTCTTTGTATATTTAAGTGTTGTAAGGAAATGTGTTTCAATCAAACTGAACATGAGATAAAGATGTGGCTTTTGTGATATTCTATCACAAACACTTTTATTGTATCTCTGTAAAATACAATGTATGTATGCATGTAAGTGTTTTTGTCCTAATGTTGCTACTTCCCATGGCNACACTTTAATTATCACAATTCATTAACACCAGTGTGAAAGCACATGTTTGACTTCATATATTAAAATGTTTATGTAACATTAACTAACATACCAGATGAGGAATTTTAAATGGGGGGGAAAAATCCTGAAATATCTATATTTAGCTCTTGTGCAATGCAGCATATTAACCAAAGCTGCCTTGGGAGGATATTGGCTGTACTTCTTATTTGCTTTACACACTATTTCTTTCAATTATAAGATCATATTACTAGCTTCTTCAAAGGCATGGCATAATGTTTCTTCCCTTTTAAAAGGGGCCCAGAAAAACCACCTTATTCACTGTACGATTTGTTACCAGAAAGTACACTTATTTATTGTTGTCGTCTTTTTTTTTCCTGTGTGCTCTTTTTAGTAGTGAAACTGCAGAAAATGTTTGCTTTTTGCTATTTGAAGTTGAAACATTAGCAGTATGAATGGATAGTGTAGAAAGCCTTAATCAAGTCACAGTTGGAAAGTAATCTAATAAAAAGAGATTAGTGAATAAGGAAAAGACAAAAGCAGTCATGTTGTAGTTTCCTATCTCAAATTTAGTACTCTAGCTAAGATACCCATTTTTCTTTCTTACAGGTCTGCTAAAAGGTCAGAGTAATGCAGAATGCGTGCCTTCATCTCAAATTTTGTTCATCACAGATGGATCCCATGTCTCTAAGTAGACAAGTCACCTTTGTAGCTAGCATCAATGCCAGCTCCATACCATTGCACCTTCTTTATTCTTGATTGCCCTTCCCACATTTATTGGTGTATTAAAATGACTGAATATGAACATTAAGGACTCCATGAACCTGGGCTAATGGGAGACTAGAGAAAATGAAAAAAGATCCACCGGAGGACATCTTGGGGGGGAGGGCGGGCGGGTGGGGAAGATGACTAATGAANGATAAAAAAAAAAGTCAGGCTCATAGCAGCTACTGTGTAGAAATTTTCACCTACTTCTAATTTGCTGAATGAAGAAAAATCTTTTATTTGTGATATTTTCAGAGACATTTGCTCTAGTATGGTGTATTTAAATAATAAAAAAGTAAAACGAAGAACACTGAATTGAGTACGGGTTTTAGAAGCTTTGCCTTTTTTTTTTCTTTTTCTTTCCTCCCCAAAATGGCATTATTCTGAAACTATATCTTATGTAGTCATTACCTTAATTGTCAATTATCTTTAAGAATAGCTTTTTGGTTTGGACGGGTTTTTTGTCTTATGCCAGTGAAGAATCCGTTAAACTACTTAATGGTGTTACTTTTGGCAAGGATACAGAGCACTACTTCAAAATGATCTTTATTTTTCATTGAGATTCTTAATTCTGGTAATAGCAAGTATATTATAATCCATATTGCAGTGAATTATGGTCAGCATAATAGGTATTGTGGACTCTTTCTATCCAGTTCCTTTCTGCAGAATCATCTGCGTTAAGGGTGTGCGTGTGTCTGTGAGTGTGCGAGCGTGAGGGCGTGTGTATGTACCATAGGAGGTCAAAGACTAATAAAATGAAAAAAAACAATGGAAGGTCTGCACCTTATGCTGAGCACTGGAATTGAGTGTTTGTAAAAAGGAACGCAATAGCTATTCTGATCTGAACAATATGAAGTTGTGCTTGCTGTAGTAAGAGACTTAACTTTTCAACACTGACAGTCTTAGGAAAAACACATTTCCTGGGCTGTTTTGGAGAAATAACTGAGCTCAACTACGATCTCTTCCCTGAAAGGAAACCCTCGGCAGCCCTGCAAAAGCATCACAGCCCCTCCTCTCAGCTTAGAAAGGGGACAGCTTCATTTAGCCTGGGTTTTTTTCCATCTCCTGCTCGAAGGTAGAGCTGTACAGGATAATTTTGAGAAAATTCTGACATGTCAGGTTTGTAGAAAGAATATTAGGGGGCTCTCTGAGTGTGCATTGTATGCCTTCAGTCAGGAAATGGCAAGCACCTAAAATGTGCTTCTGCCGCAATTAATAACAAGGCACTATTAACAACTGCTGCACTCGTGTAGGAGACTAATGCAGTTGAAATACATCATTTATGTATTGTGTTTTCTTTTAAAATTCTGTTTTTGAGGTGTTGACTGTTCAGCGTGCTTAGATTTGGAGTGAGCTTACCTTATTTGGGTTGTGATGCCGATACACAAAGTGCTGATGCGTAGATTTGTCTGGCTAAACAACCAACAAACAGCAGATGCTTTTTTGTTGTTTTGGGGTTTTTTGTTTGTTTGTTTGTGGTTTTTTTTTCAGAGTCTACTTCTTGCCCTCTAGTACATCGGAAGTCTGCTGAATTTCTTCAGTGCTTGGGGAAAAATAGGACTGTCACAGAGTAAAGAAAATGTTGTAAAGTGTCAGATGGTAAAGACAAATGAATACTTGCATAACATATACAGCGATAAAGTGACTGAAGCTATGTATGATTTTTTAATTAAATGCACTTACATATTTTTTTAAATAAGTTTCTAAGCTTTTTGATCTGGCATTAAAGTCTTTAGGTAAAGTCCTGCAAATTGTGCTGCTTCAATATCTTTGAAAAGACACTTGAAGTAATATGAATATAGAATTCAAGTATTAGTGAGACCAGACATCTTTTTATATTCTTTCAGTATAAGCACTCAAGGTACGGTGTTTAAATCTAACATGTACAGATTTTTGGTTGTCCAATATAACCTAGAAGTGCTAAGAAGATAGCTAATAACTTCTAGTAAGTAACGTAGTATAGCATTTAGTGATGTAGAGGTTGAAGTTCATTAACAGCTTTAAATAAACTATTATATGACTCATTTGTAAAGCACAGCTACCTATTTAATAGCTTACTTTAAAAGCATTTCTTAAGTTGCAGACCTATAAGATTACAAATGTCACTCATGTTAGCATAATCCACGTGCAAGTGATGAAGCCTTTGCTTTGATGTGCTAAATTGGAGGAGGACTAATGGAGCTATGAATATACAATAGAACATATTTAAGTAGTATTCTTGCTTTAGGTAAAACACTTTCTTGAAACTAGAGGCATTTCAGACAATAAAACCCAGGCTCTAATGTGTGGAGGAATTGTGGATAGAAGGCTACTGGCTACTGGAACCACTTAGATTTGTCCTTACGTGAAAAATCACTTTTTTTTAGGAGATCTATAAGGACAAACATGTACTTGTTCACCTTTTATCACGTGCATTTGCAACACTGAGGCTGAAACGCACCCTCTGCATTCAGTGCTGTTGAAGAGTCGGATGAACAATCGTTCAGTAAGAGCTTCCCTCACTTTCAAAAATGAATGCTGTTTAAAAAAAAATCAAAGGAAATATTACTAATCTGAAATCATCCTCGTGAAGCTGGATAAAATGCTCTGTCTATACTGCATCTAAACGTCTCAATCATATAAATTGTCACTCTTATTAATGAAACAATTTTGTAAAAAGATTGCCCTCTAAATGGGTTTAATGTTTTTACCTATCCAGCTGTCTAGTTATGAGATTTACGCATCCTGGCAGGCAGTGGGACATTAAGCCTTTCCAAACCAAATTCTGTTTGCAACAAGATACGGTCTTTTCAGTCCTACATGATTTATGTTTAAATATTTTAACAGGTTATGCAGTATCTTATGAAATATAAAATGAGAATGTCTTACCAAAATGAAGCCTATGAAATTAAGTCGCATCTTTAGAATATTAACCACACTGAGTTTGTCTCCCTTTTTCCCTGTTAGTTAACACCGCTAAAATTTGCATCCTCTAATTTTAGGGCAAATGCAAAAGAAAAAACCAAACCAAAACCCACCACCCAAACCCCCACATGCTGGCATAGTATGACTTGCTATTGAGTACTGTCAGGCATTTCAAAAGATCATTTTAATGTAAATTTTTTATCAAATTCTTTGGCTGGTAGTTATATGTCAAATGTGAAGCTTTTTGCAAGGATCTACATTCTGAACAGCTCTATTAAAATAGAAAATAAAATTGAGATCGGAACATTTATGTTACATATATTTTTTCAAGTACCGTATTGCTTCAGTGCAAAATTATGTGTTCCAGGTCCAATTTCACTGCCCGAGCCTCCTGTACATGAAGTTCCAGGTAACCATTGCTGCTGCTTGTTACTTTTATACCAGGTGTATGCCTATTGTCAGGCCGGCTAAGCCACAGAAGAGCTTATTGCAATTAAACAGCAATTTGTTTCTATGAAACTGCAATTAAAGTATTACTGATCAGCCATTTTAGATTGGCAGTGCTTTGACTGCATGTTAAGCAGCGAGGAGCTCTCCAGTTATTTCTGCAGAGCCTGAGCAGCGTGTGACAGTGAAGTGGAACGTGCTCACCTGTGTCCCTTGTCAGGTTGAAGGTATGAGTCCCTCGTGAAGCGCTCTGATCTCATCACCGACACGCTGAGAGCAATGACAAGTCAGGGCTGAGCTCTCCGAGTTGAACTTGCAACTTACAGGACCTGAAGTTATTACTGTTTTGCTGTTCCTGTGTAAGCAGGGACGCGTACGCTTCCTACAGGGGATGTTTTCAACTTCAGATTGATTCTGTTGAGAATGGACTGCAAGTTGTGGGCCGCAAGCCAATAACGTGCTGCAGGTCCTGACTTGTTAGAGTTGTGTAAACAGGGCTACTATAGCTCCCTAATCACAACTAATAAAAGGCTAGAAGAAAGCAATCAATTACCTTATAAGTTGTTGGGGTTTTTTAATAAAAAGCAGAAGTTTATCTGGCACGGCTGTTATTTTCACACTTGTACAACAGATGAGACAGTTTAAAGCACGCCGATCGGCTTACCTGTGCGTGGCCGGGCTGTGCTGGCGGCTGCTTGCCTGTGACTTTCCTGGGAAGCCACCAGGGCTCCCGCCCCCGCGCCCGGCAGAGTCCGCCAGCCACCGCCTTGGGTCCCCTGCCAGGCTCGTAGCCATTCATGGCCGACTTGAAATCTGAAATGTAAATTTTTGGTGCAAATTAAAAACTTGTTTGTAAGAGCTCAAAGAGGAATTAACTTTGTAGTGTTAATTATATTTCTTAATTATCACCACATTTTAACAAAGTCTGAGACATGTTAACTTTAGTTCCTGCATTTTTGTGCAGTGGAGGCTGTAGACATCCTCGTTCCTTCGCCAGAGGGGATGACATCACACCTGTGGCATGCATGAGATAAGCGTTGCTTCCTTTAAAAACAGGTTCGCGACTCTCAGATGTTCCTTGGGGGTGAAATGGGTCCTGGTCCTGAAGCGTGGCCCGTTGGGGTCACTGAGCACCCAACTGCTGCGTCAGGTGGCAACTGGGTAACGCGAGCGGCCGTGCGGCGGTACATGCCCAGCGTGTGCAGGCTCTTAGCCCCTGGCAAATAAAACGCCTGTGCTTCAACCTGAGTGGAAATGGCCCAGCCAACAGGCAGGCAGGCAGGCAGTCACCCGCCGTAGATTGGTCATACGCCTGAGCCCAAGGCCTGAAAAAGTCCTGTTTACTGGAGACAGACGTGACTGTGTTGAGGATTTATTTTATTGCCCTCCCCCTCCACCCTGGGGTATTTTTTAACAAGTCGGGTTCTGTTGTTCTGCTTCTTTTAATAGTAGTTCTAGCGTTTGGTTCACAGAAATGTTTTTGGCATGTGGGAGGCTACACAGTTCAAAGGGGAGGCAACAGGATCTGAGATGGTGGCCAGGGATGTGAGCGCTGGTCCTGCCTGGTGGCGCGTGTTGCTTTTTTGCCTCTGCTGGCCTTCAGCTTGTCTCGTTGAAGGGCAGCCAAGGGCCTGGCACCACAAGGGATGGAGGTTTTTGCCTTTTTTGAGGCCTCTCAGTGCTACTGTATTAAAAATAATCAATTGCAGCATTTTAGCGACTGGAAAGGTACGTTCAAGCCATATCACGATGAGTTTGGCCAGGTCAGAGAAGATGGAAAGACCAGTGACTGAAATGAGCCGTCCCTGTAATGGGGCAATGCTTGAGGAACACTATTTTGGGCCTCACACCTCTGAAGGACTGGTCCTGAGAAACCTGGGCTTTCAAACAGCAAAGCACCCACACTCAGGAGGGCTGGAAATTTTAATATGTGCTGAGTGACTTGGGAAAAAATTGAGCCTAAACGCCAATCATATTCACCATTCTAATCCAGGCCTCGTAGCCCATCGTGCCGTTTTGTTCCCATGCATAATATCACTCTAACATTTTTGCAATAATTTTATCCGTTTAAATCTGTTTCCTGTCACATTAGATGTTCATCTCAGTTTACCAATACTAGGCCTGAAAATTGATTTTTTTTTTAATGGTTTAAAATGCTTAAATTTTTTTTTTTCTTTTTAGGATTTTGTTTTTATTCAGTGCTACATATTTAATTTTTAACAAACCAAACCAAACCAGGAAAAACCTCAACAATTTTGTTGAAACAGTCCTGCAAACCATAGGGCTAAGCCCAAAACTAAGCCTGAGACATTCTTGCCCCAGAGGAATTCTTTTCGCTAGTGGAGCTGGTTCCTTCTGGTTGTGTCCTGGGCCCAGTGAGGATGCCCCCGAGGAAGGGAGTGGTGCTGCCCCACACAGTCAGGTTGGCAGCAGGAGAGCAGCCCTGGCTGACAGAGCCAGCCCCGGCGCCTCTCTCCATCGCGGTGAACTGTGAGTTGGCTCCTCTGGTGCTCATCCTGTTCTTTACTCTTAAGGGAGTGGTGGCCACTGGGCAAACTGAAGCGCTCCCTGTGCAGCCAGGCTTCTCTGCAGCTACACCAGCCGGTGTTTCTTTCTCACACTGTTGGACTATGCTGTTAATTACATTTTGAAATATCCATATACTTTTCCTCTTAGGGGATCTTACAAGCAAGCTTTTTGCTAACAACTTCTGTGGTTCGCCATAACCTCTCAGAATAATCATCGGTTCCATTGAACTTACGCCAGTTGTTTAGTTAAACGAAATTGAGAGAACAGGGCCTATATTCATTCTCGAAAGGCAAAAGATTGCCCTGTGATTTGGGGAAATCTTGATTGCTTACAGAAGAATAAATGAACAAGGCAGATATTAACTTTACACCTGACTTCAATTTCTTTGAGCAGTGGAGAAATGTCCAGTAGGAGGAAAAAAACCATCCAGCTAAAACTCATAAGCCAGCCATTAATAGGCTAATTTTATTGTGCTGTAAAATCATCAGCTGCTTATAGAAAACAAAGGGGCAATGAATGCGGTGTTTGTCTTTTATTCTTAGGAAATAAAACCTTAAGATCAAACAGCCCCTAAAAGACTGAGCTGATATGCATCCCAGTTACATATTTTTGGATATCCTAAGATATTCATTCCACTGATGTATTTGATAGGTAATTATATCAGCCACACACATCATGATGCTGATGCCAAATAATGGAAGACTTCAGTGTTTTGCCATAAAGCTTATACCCCTTTTTATTGAACTCTCATCAGACTTGGGATATGCAGCAATCATTTGAAAGCTGTAGTTGGTATTTCTGTGCTTATGCCACATTTAAAAATTATTATTCTTGCTTCATCAGTTAGTCTTTTTAGTTGGCTTGGGAAAAAAAAACATATTGCAAATGAGCTACTATTCTTATTTGTTGTTTTAAGAAGGGTAAGCACTGAAGTATTCAAATGGAACAGATTATACCTTTAATTACATCCAAACAGGATGCTGAGCTGATTTTTCTATTTTCCGTTTAATTGCTATAGTTCAAAAAGATATTGCAAATTTGTAGATGAATTATTTAAGCATAGCCTTCTGGCCTCTGTGTTTATGAGGGAGACCAAAAGGGAACAAAAAAAAACAAAAAAACAAAAAAAAAAAAAAGCAAAGAAAAAAAAAAAAAAACAAAAAAAAAAAAAAAAAAAAAAAAAAACAACAGAAAAAAAAGGAAAAAATAATTTAAAGGGGAATATTGCCACTTCCTTCTTTAAGAAAGAAGTTCGAATTAAACATCTTTGGGGAGATGTTTTAGCAGAATGTTCTATGCTTTCTGACAGCATCTCATGATTCCATGGGACCTTTTTGTATCCCACCGATCACACTGGATTCTGTGCTCCTGAGGTATCACTCCCTGCCACCACGCCGTGCTGTGGGTAGCAGTGCTGTTTCTTCTCTAACCTGCTTGTCAGTGAGTGTGTTGCTTCACAGCCGCGATCCCAAGCAGCCACCCCTTTCGTGCATGTGCTTGATCTCCACTCTCCTACATACAGAATGAAAATAATGAAAGCAAACACAATTCATCACTTCTTAAACTGAATATATTTTCATTTTGTTTGGATGTCTGTGTGTATATATCATTCACCGTATATATTTAGAATATGTACTATGACATTACAGCCAGTGATAAATCCTACTTGCTTACTATATGTGTTATTTGCTGCAACATTAAGCTCAGTAAGAATTTTATATGTAACTTGTACCAAAACTAAATATATTGTGGAATTGATGCGCAGTTGTAAACGGGAGCATAACTTCCTGCTTTAACACAGTCAAAGGTGGCAGCTTGTGTGGCAATTCTTTTATACACCATGGCAGACTTTCCAAAGAGTAAGCCAGTTAATTATATTTTAATGAAGTTTTTAGAAAATAGGATTCTTGTGGTGACACCCCTACCCCTACAAAAAAACTAAATCCAAAGTTTGTACTGTGTAAAGAAATGTCATGTGTGAAAAACTGGATTGTGCTGGGACCAGGTCTTTTGCTCCCTCACCTTCTCTTTTTTTCCCCCTTCTACTGAACTTGCCTGTGTATTTTTTAATAGCTCTACTGTGAATTCAAAGAAAGATGTCTGGCAAAATCTATGTAATTTTTGCATGTGTGGATTATCTTATTTAATTATTTTCAGTAGTGCTAAGTATCTGCTACCCACTTAGAGAGCTGATGCAGCGCACAGCAAAGCTCAAGATGTCCTCTTAAATAGGCAAAGCTTATGTAGGGCCCTGACACCAGTAGGGTTTAAACGCTAGCAGCGTTGGCAGCTTTGAAGGGCTGATGTGATACAGCTTTGCCAACACATCACAGGTAACAAGGAGAAATTCAGGGAGAAACTGCACTAGCTGGAGTAAGAGTAGTACACAACTTTTATTGATGAAGTTCAGGGGAAAGAGGCACCGGGGGCAGCTGTATTAATCCCATAATAACTTGAAATATAATCAGCACATTGCTGCAGGGATGGCTAGGAAGGGAGGGAGGTGGAGGTGTCAGGGTTTAAGTTCACAGGCTTTCCCAGTTCATTAAAAAGTGAATCAATCAGAGAAACAGGCTGGCTTTTCAAAGGGCTGGCAGTTGTGAACAGGCTTCGGACGTTGGGAGGCACGCAGATGGTGCACCCGTCCTCGTGCAGAGGTTGCTGGAGCTCAGCAGCCATCCGTTTGAGGAGACGCCTGTGCTTTACCCTGCTCAAGCTAGTAAAATGTGTTATAATGTGCTAGGGGAGATTCTGGCTGGATTTTGAGAACTTAAAAGCTAGGCAGCGCTGGTGCTGTGGGCCATATAAAGGTGATGCTGATGGATGTTGATAAAGGGAAAAAAAGTTTGGTTTTATAATTTCTGGAGTGGTGGTTTAACCAGCAGGCAAATGGACAGAAGGAGACTGCCTACAGGACCCCTCTTTGTAGGCAGCTGGTATAGTAATTAGCTCATTACTATTAATTTTTGCCATTCCTGGACTGATCAGTGACGTATTTTAAAAAACCCAAAAAACTAGTGGAATTTGTATATCTAGATCTGGCATTTCCTACACCCTTTTGATGAAGCTGATGCATGTACACAGACCAGGGAGCACCCTCAGAGAGGGAGCTTACTCACACCCCCAGGCACTTGGAGGTTTAGGACAGAATGCCCTATATTTAAATAGGACTCATGACTTTTTAATTACTGCACAGTATGACAGGGCTCAGTGAGAACACATTGTTGTCCAAACTGGTGTGCTGTGATTGCTTACCAGGGGTATGGGTAGTTGTTTGATCAGAGGTCTGTAGTTCACATAACAATGAGTACCCACCACAGGCGTAGGTAGCAATATTGACGGATGATATTTTCATACGAACCTCCATAGAAGCCCTGTGTTGAGAAGATGGTATGAAAAGAGCCCTGTCATGTGGATGACTGATACAGGCTAAAAACCATGCGTGTTGGAAGGCAGCAGTGTCAGCATGACCTCATAGTTCCTTAGGGGGAAGCATGTCCCTTTGTGGACATCTTTTCTGGAATGCAAGTTCAAATCTTCATGAGCCTCCAACCAGCTCAACCCCTGTCCCTTGCATGGATCCTGTTGTGCTCGAAGCAGGCCAGGGACTGCCCTCAGGGTAATTAATAGTTCCACTGATTGCTGGAGGAGCTGTGGTGAAGAGGAAGGACAAACTTTTTCAGTATCAGAGTTGAGAAGCAGGGTCTTTTTTTTCCCCCAACAATTGCTTTTAGATGATTTTTGCTTTCTAAGATGCTTATAATAATATGAAGAAAAAAACCCTAAAGTAATTCTTATTCTGCCAGTCTTCAAGGCAAATATTTGGCAAAGGCATGTTTTACTCCCACCCATCCAATTTCACTGCACGTTACTTTGGGCTAGCAAAAGCCTTCTTTGAGTATGTTTAGCCACAGCCTAAACCCCTCCACATCTCTACAAGGTGGCTTAGAGCACAAACCAAGTTGGCTCTACATCTCCTTTCTTGCAATGATAGCTCTTTCCAAAGACTATCCCTGAGCTACAGCCCAAGGCCAGCGAGTAGAAAGTGCACCTTCCAGGTTATCTTTTTAATGTCTTGTTCAGGGTCAGTTTCAATCACCTCCCCAAAGTTATGATTTTTTTCTAAACGTTGATTTTCTCTTCCGCCCTCCTCCACCTCAACGCCCAGCCTAGCCTTGTTCATGTGTCAAGACTCATGCTCAAACGGATTCAGCTGAAACGCTAACGTGGCTGGGAGCTGGCACTCATGCGGGGCTTGGGGCAGCTCATAGTGGCCTGACCTGTTTTTACTGAATCAGTTCCAGTTCAGCAGAAGTGGGTCAGACTACCTTCAGCCCCGTCGATGTGGAGTTTCACAAGAACTCGCCACTTTGGCAAAGTGGAAATTAAATCAGCTACAGAATAACCTCAGAAAAGCAGAGATGTCACTGGCACTTCTGTCATGCCACAAACACCCCCTGCTACAAATATCACAGACCCTCACGCCTCCAGCACAGCTTGGCTGGTGGGGAAGGGGTGGGAAGAAGCAACGGAGGAAGGGCAGTGCAGCTCACCTGTA